>JAJPUD010002285.1:26281-112477 GCA_023553655.1 Myrmecobius fasciatus
CCAGTGCTCTATCTACTGTGGCACCTAGCTGCCCCTAATATCTTTAATTGATTGATTGATATATAGATTTTTATTTTTCCAAATATATGCAACATTTACCTTTGCAAAACCTTATCCTGATGATTTTCTTGAGGTTTTCAACAGAAATTTGGACCTTGGTCATGAGATTTTTTTTTTTTTTTTGCTGCAACAACTCAAAAAGATGTCTGCTAAGGCAAAGAAGGATGAAAATATCTGCATTACTGACGTGAATTCCTTGTAATAAAAAGCTCATATTATGTGTCAGTAACACACAGAAAATATTGTGGGCCTTAGGTCATAAATATTTCCTCTAGCTACCTTTCTCTTCACAATTCCTCTTTTGGATAAAAAAAAAATCTAATGCAAATTAGAGGAAATGTGAAATAAAATTTTGAATGTTAGAATATTGTATGATTAATTTTAACTTTGTTTTTTTCCCAACAGCCAGCTTAAAGAAGCTATACATTATGTGGTGATGTCCATCACTTTCAGGTATGAAAGACTGCAAACAAAGAATGCAAGAAGGTTTGACCTCAATTTTAAGCTCACATCTACTGACTTTTCAATTGTTTTGGCTCAAGAATGGGATAGGAGGATCCAGATCTGAGGTATTATTTCAGACAGCCTAAGCAAACTCATAAAAGACTGACTGATAAATCAGAATTTTAATGAATTTATTTACAATGGAAGATGTAATTTGCCAGATAATTAGGTTTAGACCATTTGCAGAGGAAATTGCTGGAGTATGACTAGAAAAATTTGAAATAACTGAGGAACCAAAGGTTCAAGCTTCTGAACATATTGATTTATTAAGCAATGCTTCCAAATTGTGTAAAATATTGGGACCAGGTCTCCTCATTTTGGCACTGCACCCCAAATACAGAGAGAAATAGATTTTTATGAATTAAAAGTCAACAACTAATGGGATATAAACCAGTTTACAAGATAGGTAATTGATTTCTAATTGAAATTGAAAGATTTTTTTGAGTTGGGATGGGGAAAGAACGGATTTTGGTCAATGTAGGAGGTGGTAACTAAGCTTCAAGATCTTTCCTTTCCCAAAATTGGCAGATGTTGATTGACTGAATCCACCTGCATTTTATGAAATAATAAATGACTTATATCATCTATTTTCCCAAGAAGGATTTGCAGAAACACAAGATGGAAGATAATATATGTGGGAGCACAAGATGGAGTCAGTGGTCATGAGATGGAATCCAATTGGTTATCTCAATTCTCATATCTTGCTCAATTCTGAACTAATTCAATTCTGCTTTGCTGATGAAGCACAACACCTTCTCTGTAACCACACACCATAGAGTCTCCCAAGTCAGAGAGATCTTGAGAACTTTAAGTGGAGATGCCCTGAGGATCTTTTGCAATGCATATCTATTCATTTCAATTACCATTTCCATGCAGAAAGTTTCCAAATTTGAATCTTTAGTACTCAGTCTGAAGAAGTTCATATTGAGTGACTTCACTCTTCTCAATGAAGTATAAAGCTTAAAATATGTAAGAATATCTTCAAGAATTAAATTTCCTAGAAACATATATTGATATAAATTTTTATGCTAATTATAAATCACATTAATTAAAGAAGGTCTGCTAAGGACCTCTACTGAGTAATACTTTTATTACTGCAGTACCAAAAAAAACCTTTCTTTTAAAATATAGTCCAGAATTTTTACTAATTAATAGTAGTTTTTCTTCTATTACATCCAACTAGTTCTAATTAATAAAGATTTATTGCATTATCAAAAACATTACTTAGGCCCACAAATTGGTTTGGTGTTATAGCTTACATTTATTTTTCATTGTCAGGGATATAGAATTTTTTAAGACTTAGTGACTGGATATATATGAGGAAGAAGAGTAAAGAGTCTAAAAATGACTCCCAATTTAAAAGACAGGGAGAATAGCAGTATCAATGGAACAATTGGGAAAATCAGAAAGAACATCTGTGAAGAGAGATGGTTAGATTAATTTAGGCCAGCTCAAGGTGAGTTTGAGAGGCTAATGGATGATCTTAGAGGGAGATGCCCAATCAAGGAACTGTTTAATTTTTATGTCTATATCCCTAGTGCTTAGCTCAGTCTTTGCAAATAGTAAGCACTTAAAATAGTGACTTAATTGAATTAAATCTGGTGCTCTGAAGGACTTGCAAGGTGAATAGTGCAGATTTGAGAGTCTCTAGAAATGACTAGGCCAAGAAGCTACAATCACTGACAATGATTCTCAATCAACACTTTCAACATGACTATAAACTTTAAACGAGGCTATTTCCCCATCATCTTTATTCCCATCACGCTATATGTGATCTGATCCATTCTAGAATTTACTTTATGATACATGCTGATCCTAAACTTTGGGAGTGCATGAGATCACTGAGAAATAGGGGTTTAAGAGAAAAAAGAGGACTAAGAATAGTCCCAAAAGGGAAGAAGAATCAATTTAAAAAAACCCCAAATTGGGGAAAACAGAGAAACAGGGTATTAGGGTGTCCCAGAAGTCAAAGAAAAAAAGAGTATCATGGTATTTGTAATGGTGAAAGTGCAAGATATTTCAAGGTCAAGGAAGAACTCCTGAAGACTTGAGAAAAGGCCATTAGATTTAGTCATTAAAAGGTTAGTAGTAACCTTTCAGAGATCAGTATCAATAGTACAGCAATTTGATATGGTTCAAAAAATACTAGATACTACTCTGAGTCTCAGTCAAATATGAGTGATGCTATCTTTCATAATTACTTAATGGAGTTGTTTTAAAGATTACAGGATTATAGTTTTTTGCTTTTTACTGAGGCAATTGAGGTTAAGTGACTTGCCCAGGGTCACACAGCTAGGGCATGTTAAGTGTCTGAGACCAGATTTGAACTCAGGTCCTCCTGACTTCAAGGCTGGTGCTCTATCCACTGCACCACCTAGCTGCCCCAGGATTATAGTTCTTTAAAATTAAAAGGACCTCTGTAGTCAACCTCTTCATGTTACAAATGAGGAAAATGAGATCTAGGGAACTGAGGTGACTTATCCAAAACCATACAGGTAGTCAATGTAAGAAGCAGGATATGAGATAATTTATGTACACACTCTATTTTGCAAACTACATTTGCACTCTACATTATGACCAAGAGAATACATTTGTCAAAAACCTGGTTACCATTGAGGATGCAGTCTATGTATGAATTCTTCTTTATAAGAAGCTAACCAGCCTGGGTAGAGATCACCCCAAGCCTTTGGACTCATTAGCACTCTAACCCTCTGAGCAAAGGAACTTAGACTATCAAAAAGGACCTTTGCACAAGCAATTCCTTCTACATCACAACTAAACAATTTAAGCCAACATGTATGATGCCATTACTTGTGTTTTTGAAAACAAAATGTAGATTTTTATATTTATAGTTATATGTATAGGCCAAGTACTTTTATTAGAATGCTAAAGATAGAATTCCTACTGAAAGGACTGAGGGTGGTCAAGAAGTGGAGATAGCCAATATAGATGGTGTGTTCTTGGATGAATATATTCTTAAATGAATATTCAAGAAATTTGAAGCAAATGAGATGATGAGATGAGAACAGAGATGATATGGAACCACTAGGAACTGGTAGAATTGAAGGAGGATCTTTTAGGGTAGGGAAGACTTGCACATATCTATAGATAAAAGGAAAGAATCCAATGGACATGGATAGAGAGAGAATTCAAGAGACACTGTGACTGATGAAGTCCCAAACTATGAAGGCCAAATGTTAGACTAAGAACACAGGTGGTTTGTTGGAGGAGAGTGGAAGAGGAAGGATTGATTAATTAACATTAACCAGAAGAATCACTCTTCCTCAGAGACTACAGAGAAAGAGGAGAGGGAGTTCCTGCAGGATAACTTTGATTACCTTAGCAATGAAGGAGGAAAGATCATTTACTGAAAGTGTATAGGAGGAAGGGCTGGGAAGGGGACAAATTTGGGACAAGCAATACAGGGCATATGATAGGAAAGAGTCAATAACTAATATAGAAAAAGAATTGCCTAGCAGTCTTAAGTACCTAGTTGAGGCTATGTAGCATATGATTATAGAATGTGGTATGAGAATTCTCATGGAAGACGTAAACTTGTGAAAGCCAGAGGAAGAGAAAAATTCATCTCCCAAACTAATAACAATGTCTATGATCATTTGCTTAAAAATGAATAGAAATCATATTAATTTCTTCCACTAATATTCAAACCAATTTTCCTTTTCCCTACCCCCACATACAAACCTCTCCCTACTCTTCAGGCATAAAAGGATAAAAGTTTGGGGAGGGGTTGTATTTTCCTGCATAAATTTCATATTAAATTATGAGGATGCAATATTCTATTTATTTGGTTTCAAAATATTAATTAGTAGCAAGCTTAAAGTCAGATATGATGTGTAGGATTCACTTTTCTTTACTGATTTCTTTTTCATCTTTATAGGTTATTTAGTATCTTATTGATCTTCATTCATATTGCAGTACTGATTGCAGCTTTATCCCTGACTCCTAAGGGTACAAAGTTACCTTTAACCTATCGTATAATTTTTTTATGTTTTGGTCTCTTCTTCCTTGCTGATGTGCTATTTCAAGTCTTTTTAGAAGGGTAAGTCAGATTTTTTAAAACACATAAAGCTGTTCTGTGTTGATATCGTGAGTGTTATTTGATGCCAAATTAGCTCTCAATAACTATTCCAATGGATAGCTGCTATTTAAACTAACATAAGCATTTTTTAAGGGAAATGTAAGCATTTAAGATGAAAAGTTATCTTTCATAACATTATTGTTTTCCCCTTAATCTTTTGAATGCCATCATATTAATCTCTTAAAGCAGATTAACTAATTACTTGGGATTAAGAGGATTAAAGCTTTAAAAAGAAATCTTCCTTGTGTTTCTTTTGAGAGGTAAATTTCATGATTTTGCTTGTATTACAGAGCCCTAAAATATTTTTCTTCAATAATCAATACAATAGATCTCCTTTCTCTTGTGTCATTCGTGATGTTGGATATAGTTTATATTTCTTTTGATATTGGAAGAATTCCTCAAATCCCCACGTAAGAAATATATTATTTATGTCTTGAAATGTTATGTACTTTTCTTGTCTTCTTCTTTCTTGTTCTTGTTCTTCTTTTTTCTTGTTCTTCTTGTTCTTGTTTTTGTTGTTCTTGTTCTTGTTCTTGTCCTTCTTCTTTCTCCTTCTCCTCCTCTTTTTTTTTTTTTTTTTTTTGAGAAGTGGAGAATGAGCCAGCTTTCTCCTGACTTCAGGACTGGCACCCTATCCACTACACTATCTTCTTCTTACAAAAATAATACTATGGCTGTTCCAATTCTACACTATATTATGTTGCTTGAATAAATTCTATTTAGATTTCTGCTTGATTTTTATTTTCAAATGACATTATTCCAAGATTATTACTATTACTAGTAGTAATTAAGATTAGTAGTAGTTATTACTATTAGTGTTAGTAATAATTATTACTCTTAGTACCACTACTAGCTACTAATATTACTACTACTACTACTAGCTAACTAGCATTTACATAGCCTTTCAAGTTTGAAAATGATTTACCAGTATTGTCTTAGTTTATCTAGACAGACTTGTGAGCTCAGAAGCTTAATCAGTAATTTTTGAATGAAGAGGTTTAAGGAAGAACCTGAAAGTTTTGACTCTCCTATTTAAGTCTGAACATGGTAATTAATAGTTACCAAGTATTAGGAATGTAAAATTGTGATAAATATAGCTTTTGAAATATCAGGGGTTTCCATTTTCTCTCACATCTAAGATGAGGTCCACAAGGCAAGTAGAAAAATTCTACTAGATTACAATCAATCAATCAATACTTGGTCTGTGTCAGGCACTGTGCTAAGTGCTGGAGATACAAAAAAGAAGAAGACAGTGTCTGTCCTCAAGGAGCTTATAATCTAATGCCAGAAAGGTATAGATCTTTCAGTATTATGACATAATTAATAATAATAAATATGATGCATAGGATGAAATAGTTATCAGGTGGATCACTTTGGAGCTATAGTCTATTTGCTGGGTGTCTGGTTTTACTTGGTATCCCCAGGGTCTGACCCTAAATAAGATCAAAATAGATGACTTAATGAAGCTCTAGAATTACTGAGAAGAGATATTCTCCTGTAAACTCTCTCTTTTTTGGATATGATCCTACTTTTTCTTTGTTTTTTTTTCGTCCTTGTCTGGCCATTTCTCAGTCTCCTTTGCTAGGTCATCTATCATAGGACACATGCCCTAATTTTTAGGCACTCAAAGCTTCTGTTCTAGCCTCTCATTTCTTTCTTTTTTCTGTTTTTCTTTGTGATATCATCCCTTTCTATGGTTTTAAACATCAGCTCTATATCTATAGAAGTGATTCTGTGATCTAGTCTCTATTCTGAACTCCAGAACTATATAACTAACTGCCATTTGGCATTTTGAACTAGATGCATAATCATCTCACACTTAATATCAAGAAGAGAACATTATTTCCTTCCACTTTACTCCATCCTTCTTCTAAAGTTTCCTATTTCTGTTGAAGCTACCTTTTATTTTTCAAATGTCTTAGGTTCATAACTTTATCACTCTCCCTGACTTCTCATCCTCCCTCATCCCATATATCCAATCAGCTACCAAATTTGTTATTTCTAGCTCCACAATATCTCTCACAACTGATTCTTTCTCTACTTACACAGTCATAACCCTAATTTAGTCCCTGATCACTTTGTACCTAGATTCCTAATTGATCTTCCTGATTGAAATCACTCTTCTTTAAAAAAAATATTCTTATTAATATTTTTATTAAAAAATACTTCAAATCCTTTCCTCTCTTTTCCTCAGAGAACCATATAACAACAATATGCAATAATCATAACAATAATTTTTAAAGAAAAAAATAATCACTAAAATGAAAAAAAAATCCTGATATTACATGCAATGTTTTACATCATGGATCTCCATTTCTGCCCAAGCTTGTTCTTTTTAATTAAAAAAAAGCCTTTTCTACTGTTTTATCTTTGTTGTTGTTTCAATTTCCATTTTTGTAGTTATTATATATTGTTTTCCTGGCTCTGTTATTTCACCCTCCAACAGTTCATGAAAGTTTTTCATATTTTTCCATATTAATCACATTTGTCATTTCTCACAATACAGTAACAATTCATGTTTGTTTAGCCATTCCCCATTTTATTGACATCAACTTTGTTTACATTTCTTTGCTACTACAAAAAGGGCATGATAAAAAGGTACAAATATAAATATTCTAGTGGCTATGGAGCTTCTTCTTTTTTTTTTTTGGTATGGACATTTTGAATATTTTATTTGCATAATTCCCAGTTGCTTTGTAGAATAGTTGCACTAATTCACAACTCCATTAACAGCATGCCTGTGTTTACAATGTTGATTATTCTTGTCTTTGCTAATGTACTGGTTATGTAGAGAAATATCAGGGTTGCTTTGATTTGCATTTCTCTTCTCTTTGGTAATTTGGAAAGTTCATTTTTATGGTCATTAATTGTTTATAATTATTCTTTTTAAAATTCTTCCTTTTTAATAATAGCTTTTTATTTTCAAAATACATGCAAAGATAGTTTTCAAAGTTCACCCTTGCAAAACCTTGTGTTCAAATTTTTCTCCCTCTCTTCTCCCCATTCCCTCCCTTAGACAAGTAATCCAATGTATGTTAAACATGTGCAATTCTTTGATACATGTTTCCATGTTTATCATGCTGTACAAGAAAAATCAGATTAAAAAGGAAAAAATTAGAAAAACAAGCAAACAGCAACAAAACAGATGAAAATACTATGTTGTGAACTACATTCAGTCCCCAAGATCCTTTTTCTGGATGCAGATTCTCCATCACAAGTCTATTGGAATTGCCCTGAATCATCTCAAGGTTGAAAAGAGCCAAGTTCATCAAAGTAGATCATTCCATAGTCTTGTTGCTGTGTACAATATTCTCTTGGTTCTACTCCATTTATAATTAGTTCATGAAAGTCTCTTCAACCTTTCTGAAATCATTCTGCTGATTGTTTCTTATAGCATAATAATATTCCATAACTTATTCAGCCATTCCCCAACTGATGGATATTCACTCAGTTTCCAGTTCTTTGCCACTACTAAAAGAGCTGATATAAAAATTTTTGCACATGTGGGTCCTTTTCCCTCTTTTATGATCACTTTGGGATACAGACCTAGTAGAGATATTACTGGATCAAAGGGTATGCCCACTTTGATAGCCCTTTGAGCATAGTTCCAAATTTTGCAATTATTCTTTGAGAATTGTTTGTTCTCAAATTATTTGTCTGCTTAAACATGGGAAAATAACTTTTGGTCATACATATTTCTATTAGTTGCCTTTCCCACCTCCATGTTCCTTGATAATTAATAAGAGATTATCAAACAGTGAGATGTGCTCACCAATGGTGTTTGTCACTGTTACATAAGAGACCCAGTGCAGAATCCAAATCAAAGAAAGATGTCCAATTGGAGTTAACATCTTCTACACTCTCCTGTTTGTGGAGAATATTTTGCTGATTTCAGCTAGCCTCAAACATCGCACAGATTCTCAGATGAGATTCATAAACATTCAAAAGGTTTTATGGTTTCTATCCACAAAGGAAAAATTAAGTGGATGAAGAATGTCTATTTTCCAAACTCCCATATACAGTTGGATGGACAACTGTATTAATTAGTGTATAGTAGAAAGACTCTACAAATATATAAGGAGCTAGGACAAGAGTTAAACAAGAGTAGAAAATTTGATTTAATTATTTTGGGAAGAGTGTGAAATTATTTTAATGATGGCATGTTTTTCCCTGAAAATGAAGGTCCATCTTTTAAAAACCAATTTTCATGTGAATTGACTATGGCTATTAGTTATGAAAACACTATGTCTACCAAAGAATTTAGGATAATTAAAAAGGCAATTAAGAGTTACATTATTGATATGAGCCACCTGAATCTCAGCAGAGACTAAGAAACATACAGAAGGATGGTAGAGGATGTCATAAAAGAAATTTATGAAAAAATTAAAAATGGGTTATTCTTGTACCAAAAGTAAGAAGTAGTTGATGGAAAACCAATGTGCTCTATTGGTACAATCATTATATCGACAGAAGTTCCCCTAGAGCACTGGGGGGGTGACAAACTGATGAAACACATAAACAAAAGTTACACACTATAGGCACACACAAATGAATCAATGAGCTACATTGTTTCAGAAAATGCTCAATTCGATAAAGATTTATTAAATATCTACTATACACCAGATTCTATATACCTGCTACTGATAAAAATACAAAAACAAAACATTGGCTTGAGTAATATTTTCTCTGTAATTTTTCTTTACAAAAATTTATTTTAATTGCATAATTTAAATTTTTTAAATAAATAAGAGAATCTATTTTAACCCCCTAATAATTCCTTCTATTTTTGAATAGAAAAAACACCATCTTCATCATACAATTGAAAGAAATTCATTATTCCATTTCTTCATATTTTTAATAGTTCTCTTTAGCATTTAAGTCTGTCATCCTGTTGAAATTCACTGAAGTATATGGTACAATGCTTTGGGGGAGATTCATCTTAGTTGGTGTATGGGTGAGGCTTGTGGAAACTCGGTTTCTTCTGCTAATTTGTGCTTCTTTATGAAGTGATAACACTTAATAATATATTACTTTTTCCTATATTTTTTGCAAATGGATTTATGTTTTAAACCATTTGTCTCTGGCTGCTAAATCTCTCCATTTGGCAATAATACAATTGCCACTGGTTGAAGCAGTTTCTGATCTCTTTTGTCCTTTTTATTGTGATGACTGCTTTACATCCAGTTAAATTTCTGTAGAAAATGTTATTAGAATTAACTCCCATTTTGGTGTAAAATAGCTTGTTTGACTAGGTTATGTTAGAACTATTGCAATTATATATACCATTTTCTTATTTTTTCTTCACCCCTTATTCTAATTTGATCATGAATTTTATTTTTGCTTCCATAAATTGATAGTCTGTTTACAGATAGCTGACTCTGAAATGATTTTCACATCAGCAAATAATTATTGACTGTATGCTAAGTTGTAATGATTTCATTTTTTTAAATGTTCACTATATTCAGTGCCCTCCAACTTTTTTCTTGAAGAAAGGTTTGTAGTTTCATAGTAATTTTTACAAATATTTTAATTGCTTCTATTTCTTAACACTGAACCATATTTTCAAACATACTTTTCTCTCTCATGTCAAACTTTTTATTGAAGTCATTGAGTATCACTGTATATTTATTTTCTTTGGAAGTTTATTTTCTCGCTCCTGATATCTTTTTAGTGATGTAGAGATCCAAGTAGTTATAAGCAGCTTGGTGTTATAGTAGATAGAGCATTGGACCAATCAGGAAGACTTCAAATCCAGTCTCAGACATATTTTCTAGCTATGTGACTTTAGGCAAGTCATCTAATCTTAGTCTTCCTCAGATTCCTCATATACAAAATGGAGAAAAATAATTCCTATCTCTCAGGGATAAATTAGATAATATTTATAAAATGCTTTTCAAACCTTAAAATACTATATAAATGCTAGCTAAGATGATGATCTTGATCAAAATGATAATTCCAGTTGCAAAACCTGAAGAATATGAATTATTTAATGATTATTTTGCATATTTCCAATCTGTTTTTGAGAATCATTGAAGTAATTGTTTTACATGCCAATATTGCATGCCCAGTCCTTCCAAAAATGAGTTTTCCCATATTTTACTATCTTTGCAACCTTGATCAATACTTAAGTAAGCAATTTTATTTGACTAAATAAAGCTAATAAACTATGGGCAAAGTCATGTGTATCTTAGACCCTCCAACTCCATTGTGCAGGAACTCACTCACTGATTCCACATTAGGGTGAAAAAAACAAAAGGTCTCCTGTTTAACACAAACTTACAACTCTTGAATTCAGAAATCACTCATAACAGTCTACTTGTGCCTAGATGCTATACGTCTTGCTTGTCACAGAAACCTCAATCCTGCCTGAAATCTCTATACTATTTATTCTTTGACTTAATTGGTCAGGAACTCACTGGTTTTACTTCATGCTTTCCCATCTGTGGCTTCTGAAATAGGAATGTCCTCTAACCTCCCTCAACTAACTCTCTCTCTCTCTCTCTCTCTCTCTCTCTCTCTCTCTCTCCTGTCTATCTGTCCATCTGTCTGTCTTTGTCTCTCTGTCTCTGTTTCTCCCCTCTCTTTTCCTTTGAATACCCAACAGCATCCCTTGCAGCATAATGTGGGCTTCCCTGGGAAATTACTTACCCAGCTATTTCCAACTTTTGCTGCTCTCTCAGTCATATCGACCACAAGAAAAAGTCCTTAACTCAGAGTGCAAGGGAGGGGGCAAAATGGACCACTTGCTATATATCAGTGATTTGCCCAGGGTTATACAACTAGTAAATATCTGAGGCTAGATTTGAAAGACTCAACCAGAAAGTTGAGTCTTGACTCTAGGTTGGGTACTGTGTCACTTAATAAGCATCATGGCTTACTTATATACATAATCAATACATAATACTTTTTTTCAAGCCTTGACTTCTCTGATACCTTTGACACTATCCTTCCTCTTGACCTTTTTTCCCTCATTAGGTTTTTTTAAGACTTTATTTTCTTCTGCTCTTCCTCCCTCAATTGTCTTTGATTTAGTAGGCTATTTTATTGGCTATTAACATGGATTATCTCTCCCTTTCCCTATCTCCACCCTCCCATTTACATCCTGGATCACTCCTGTGCCCTCTTTCTTTCTTTCTTTTTTTTTTCTTCTAAACTCTCTTACTTTGTGATCTCAGAAGTTTCCATGAGTTATATTACCATTTCTATGATCATGATTCCCAGATCAACATATGTCTAATTTTAATGTCTCCTATCATTACTTTCCCCACATTTCTTATTCAGATCTTCTCTTCACTCACACAGCCACCATACAGGTTTCCTATAACCTGGCCGATCTCCATGATTCAAGTCTCTCTTTATTCTGGTCCAATTACCATTCAAATGCTAAAATGATTTTCCTGAATTATAGGTCTGACTCTGTCACTCCCCATTCCAATTTGATAAGCTTCAGTGATTTTCTATTCCTTTTAGGATCAAATATAAAATCTTTTATTATCCATTTAAATGGGCTATAACCTGGTCTCTTCCTGTCTTTCCAGTCTTCACTTCCAGAGTATACCTTTTATCTTTCCATCTCTATGAAGGAAACTCTTCATGAACTCTTCAGGTCAGCTACGTGGGCCTCCTCTCCCTCACACTCTCCCACCATCTCCTAATTCTATGTACTTGTCTGAGCTGCTTTCCCCTTTGATCTCTAACTCCTGGTTCAAATCTTACCTTCTGTGGTGGGTCTTTGCATGACTTTCCCCCCTGACCTTCCCCAATTTGTCCCTGCAAGACTATTTTCTATTTTCACTGTATAAATGTTGTATGCATATATAATATTATATATGTTGTTGCCCTAATATATTATATTATATAATTATATATATATTATATTATATAATTATATATAAGTTGGAGTTAATGGTGTCACTGATAACTATGTACTTAGAATACTGAAACTTCCAAAAACTTCCAGTAGTTTTTGTACTTGAATGAGGGTTCCTGAGTCCCCCTGGGTGGAAGCACATTAAATAAAAAATGAACTTCAACCTTTGACTCTTTCTTGTTAGTAACTGCTAGTTCTGAAGCAAAATTGTTTCTTTTGTGTTCATTGTCAGGGTGACATTTCTCCTTAAAGCTTTAAGACTTTTTGTTCTAATAAAAGTATTCCAACTGGCCAGTGAGAAAAAAAAACTTGAAAAAGCAGCTAGAAAGTTGGTAAGTGGACAAACCTTCTTTTGGATTCTGAAGCATGTTTGTTATTCTAACTAGACCATGTATATAGTGCCTGCCATGAGCTTGCTAAGTCCTTTATAAATATTAACTCATTTGATCCTCACAACTACCCTGGGAAATAGGGGGGCTATTATCTCTGTTTTATAGTTGAGGAAACTGAGGCAATCAGCAGTTAAATGACTTGTTAAAGGTCACAGAACTATTAAGTGTATGAGGCTGGATTTGAATTCAGTTCTTCCTAACTTAAGGTCTAATATTGTAATCACTGTGCTACCTAGTATGCCACCTGTTTTGGGAGGTACTGGCAAGGATGACAGATACCTATATTATCTACAATTATTTTAAATGGAATGTCTCTTGCTGCTGGACTTTGTTGGTAACAGAAAAATGCTAATTATTTATGTGGATTTATTTTGTATTCTGCAGTTTTGCTAAAGCTGTTCATTGTTTCTAGTAGAATTTTTTTGTTGATTTTCTAGGATTCTCCAAGTATACCATCATATCATCTGCAAAGAATGATAATTTTGTTTCTTCATTACCTACTTTTAATTCCTTTAATTATTTTTTCTTCTCTTATTGCTAAAGCTAACATTTCTAATACAGTATTGAATAGTAATGTTGATAGTGGGCAGCCTTGTTTCAGCCTTGATCTTATTGGGAATGCTTCTGGTTTATCCCCATTATATATGATGCTTGCAAGTGGTTTTAGATAAATGCTACTGATCATTTTAAGAAAAACTATTTATTCCTATGTGCTCTAGTGTTTTCTTTTTCCTTCTTTTTTTTTCTTTTTTGCTGAGGTAATTGAGGTTGTGACTTGCCCAGGGTCACACAGCTAGGGAATGTTAAATGTCTGAGATCAGATTTGTACTCAGGTCCTCCTGACTTCAGGGCTGGTGCTCTATCCACTGCACCACCTAGCTGCCCCCGCTCTAGTGTTTTCAATAGGAATGGGTGTTGGATTTTGAATGACAGACATCTAGGTAATATTATATGTATGCTCTTTTTAATTTGGCATATACTTAACAAATCTGTCATTTTTCTCTCCAAGGTTTCAGAAAACAAAAGACGTTATAGGAAAGATGGATTTGATCTGGACCTCACTTACATTACTGGTTTGTGCAGCTTGATAAAATTAACTCATAACTAACTACAATGGTTTATTAGTTTGCATGTATTAGTTTTAAAATTTGTTCCTCTGTCAATAATTCAGTTTGTATTTTGTTTTGGTTTAATCCAAATCAAACTGTTTTTCAAAAGCATTTTGCATTCACAAAACTTTTCTCTTACTTCTTACTGAATTCCCCTTCTACTTTTGCAAATATAAATAGAAGGGAGTGGGAGAAGAGGAGTAGTGTTTAAGTGGAAAGGAGGAAGTCAATACTATTATTTTATCTCTCAAGCAGAAGGAACAGCTGTCAAACACATTCTGTAAACTATAGGAAGAGAATCCTTCCCACACTCTGTGAGGATTATACTTGCCCAGTCTATAAGAAAAACCACAAAGGCAGAGCTCTGAGTCAATGACACTTTATTAAAGGGCCCATGATTCCCTCTAATGAAGTAGAACTCAGATTTTCCTCATGATCTGAGATGCCCCCCACTCAGGGTCTTAGTTTTATATTGCTATGGGTGGAGAAGACTAGAAATATAGTCTTATTGGTGGATAGATCTTTCCCTTGACCTTCCAGGAGGGTCTATACAAAAAAACAGAGTCCAACTGGTTGACAAATAGTGTAGCAAGCAGACCTTAACAGACTTATCTTAACTTTTCAGGAAATCCTACCAAGTGAATGAGTGCACTCATGGGCTGGTAGAAAGGCAGACTTCCAGTGGGCTATCAGAGTCACTCACTGGTTAGTGTACATGGTCATCTTCCCAGGTTGGGCAATAGAGGAATGACAAGTGATGGAGGGGCAACAAAATAGCTGGAAAACTTTCCATGTAATTGAATCATTTCTATCATGCTGGTCTTGGTCACCATAATAAGAAAAAAATGAGGATAGGGATCCTTTAGTTAGCTTCTTATGATTAAGCAAATGAAGTTACCATCTGCAGTTCATAGCTCAGAGGGCTATTATCAGAACTTATAATCACCAACCCTATGGATTCATATCAAACTGATTAATACTAATCAAAATAAAATAGGGGTCCAATTAATCATCTTTCACATTTCTTCTGAGATTTACTTCAGTTATCAGAGCTTGCTTTCAATGACACAAGTCTGAATGGATATTCAATTGATAGCATTTTCAAAGTTGATCTATTCTCTAGCAAATATCCAAAATTTGAGTTCAGAATAGTCCAGTCTAGAATGGAGTCTAAAAAAGTCTAATTGGTTCAGGGACAGCAGGAAGACTTCAGTTTAAGGATTTCTGAGGAATTTTGGTCACTGTTTTGGAAAGTTCCTAGATCCATGGAAGTTAAATCAAAAAGCATTTATTAAGCACTTGCTGCTATGTACTAGGCACTTTGCCAAGCACTACGAAGACAAACAACAACAAAAACCCAAAACAAAATCCAATCCCTTTCCTCAAGGAACTCACAAGGGGAGAGATAAAATAAACAAACAAGTATATATAGGGTAAGTTGGAGACAATCTTGAAAGACTTGAGGAAAGTTACAAAAACCATTATTGAGATTGAGTTCTGACTCAGTCTCCCAAATGTCCTTGGGACCAGATATGAATCACTGTTAGTTTGAGTCCCTTCCCCTCACAAGCTTACTGCTGATGAGAGCAGACACAAATCCTTTTTCAATTAGCTTCAACTAGATATTTTTCAATTACTACCAGATGGCCCTTGAAACTCATGGATTTAAATTCTACTCAATAAAGTTATCCAAATCTCAGTTCATCCTAGTCACAGGACTAATTTGTTTCTATTCTATGACTCTTACTTACCTGAAAGAAATTTTCTACTAGAAAAGGGGCTTCTAAATATTAAATGGTGTAACTGTAAATATATACTAAATATATATTTATAATAAACATATATATATATTAAACCCGTATATATTTGAAAAATCTTACAATTTCCTAATTTTAATGATTTCTTAATAGGAAAAATTTCTTTTCACTTTCAGATAATGTTATTGCCATGTCCTTCCCATCATCTGGAGGTCGGTCACTCTATAGAAACCCCATTAAAGTAAGAGAGAATGTTATCTAATAGATACTCATTTTGTATTTTTCATTGGAAATAGACTGAGTCCATTACAATTTTATATTTCAAGAGACATATCAATTAATATACACAGTCCCTAACTTATGTAGGCCATCTTATGTTCTCTGAGAATCACCTCTTCATTGGTACCACCAAAATGAACTCCACTTCCTTCCTTATCCCTAGCTTCCCTCTTCCTTCATTTCTTTTTAATCATTTCTAGTTGCCTTCTTATAATCATTTGAAGATTTATCAAATCTATCTCCATCCTCCAACCTGAAGCCTCACTCTCCTGCTCTCCCACTCTAGAATAAATCTAGATGGTCACTGGCTTTACATAAATGCTTTAGGAGAGAGGATAACCTCATTGCAAAAATATTTTTTCTACTGAATCAGAGCTGTTACATGGAATGTGATGGTTTTGACTCATGGACCAAATGACTCAGAGAACTGTGGGTACACAGCATTACATAGTACTAATCACTGCCTTAGAGGTCAGGAATATTTTCATCTCCTCTCTATCAGATACTTTAGAGATAATGCCTACTCTACCCTGGAGCTAGGAAGAAGAATATGCAAATGGGCTTAATCACATTATGTTCATCTTTCATCATTGCCTCAACATCTCTGTCTTTTCCTCCTTTTACTATTCCATGTCCCAGACCTTCCTTATCTGTCACTTCTACTCAGGTACAAATATATATTGTGATGATATTGATACCAACTGGACATATCACAGTATTGTCACTTTCTGAGAAAATAGGAGTCCAAAATACAGAGGTCATTTCCTAACAGATATGTCTCCTATCTACCACTATACCCCTTAGATAGCTTTCAAACCTTTGGTCTGATGGCATAAGCCTTGATGGTCCTCTGCACTGTGATGCTTGATTCTGATTGGATCATCTCCCAGGGCTTTTACAAATAAATGGTTCACAACAGAAATTGCTTTTGGACTTGTTCAAAGACACAAAGCCAGTAGGAATTAGAGTTAGGCTTTAAACCAATAGCCTTTGACTTTTAAGTCTATTTTCCCCATTGTACATTTGATGCCTCTTGCTGGCATGTTCCTTGGTTTAACTTTTGAAGTGAGTCATTGTTTCAATTGAAGTAGTCAGTATATGTATAATGCAGATAACCTCTTAAATTGCCCCAAATATCTACTCTTGGCCCTATTCCAGCCAGCATTTTTATTAATCACTAAAACAAAATACATGGTATACTTATGAAATTTGCCAATGACACAAAACTGTGACACAAAACCGTATAGCTAATATATTAAAATTTCATAATGGGTGTTGGGGATAGTTTAGCTGTTTAGAAAAAGCTCAAGCAATTTTGTATGATCTAAAAATCATTCAAATTGCCTATCTACTTTCAGTGCCCATCCCAAAAGGTTAGATTACAAATAAACCCAAAGGTTTGTCCAAACAACCACATATCACCATCACTTAAAAACAGGTATTTTTTCATCCTAAATTGTCCTTCTGAATAGTATTAGATTAACTCTTTTGTATGATCATAAATCTCATCTAGGAAATGCCATAATGTGTTAGGGCTTGCTACAATCAGTATAATACTATTTGTGTAAAGGACATATTTGTGGCCATCAAGGGTGTGATCTCCAAAGTGGGAGGTCCTGGAATAACTTAAAGGAATATATGATCAAACATTTTTACATGAAAAGTTTAGTTACATCTCTCCCATCTCACAAATTAATTATGGGGGCAACTAGGTGGATAGAGCAAGCACCAGCCCTGAAGTCAGGAGGACCTGAGTTCAAATCTGGTCTCAAACACTGAACACTTCCTAGCTGTCGACACTGGACAAGTCACTTAACCCCAATTGCCTCAGGAAAAAAAATGTACAAATTAATTATGAGTTTTTCCAACACAGCTATACTATTCCCATCATCTGTTATGATATAACATTCCTCACTTCATGCTTTTCACCACTATCCTTCTCTGCCTATGGCAGGTATAAGTCCCTCAGAGTACTTGTAAATTAATAGAGACCCAGATACCTACAACAGCTATGTAGGTAAATTTCCCCTTCCCCCAAATATCTTTATACTTGACCCACCAGATAACCTCAATGCAATGCACTGGGAGTCCTTCACTGGAGGGACTCTGAGAAATTGATCCATGAGACCCAGGAGAGCCTGCTCTGTCCTCTTTAATTGCTTTGCATCTAAGATCTCATTAGATCATCTTTTCCTCATATCCACCTCTTTCCTATACTTGATTATTACTACCGAAGGCACCATTATCCTTACAATTACTTAGTTATACAATCTCAGTGTTATACTCCACTCCTCTGTCTCACCCCACATATACCACACACTGCCAAATCTTACCATTTTCATAATTCACACCCATCTCTTCTCTCTTCCCATATAGTCACTAACGTACTTCAAATCCTCATCACTCTTACCAAGATTGTTGCAACACTATCCTAATTGTTCTTCCTACCTTACATCTGTCACCACTTCAATTCACCCTATATACTGCAGGCAAAGTGATATTACTGCTAAATAGATCTTGATGGTAATCAATAAGTTGATGACTAGTGCTGTCTCATGGAGCAACTAGTTCCTTCATGGATGCTTCTCATTCAGCTTCACTGAATGCTTAAATACCTTTGGAAAAATGTGGAGATCAATCCTGAATGATGAATCAAGGAGAGAATGAATATGATTTATATAAAATTTTTAATTTGTTTTTTTCTGAGGCAATTCGGGTTAAGTGACTTGCTCAGGGTCCCACAGCTAGGAAATGTTAAATATTAGACCAGATTTGAACTCAGGTCCTCCTGATTTCAGAGCTGGTGTGAGAAAATGAATATGATAATGAAAGGTTTCTGGGTGGGGTGAATTTTGGGCAAGGTTGGAAATGTTCTTGACAGACTGGACTTTGAATGAGCAAGCAAAAAGATCTTTGGGTCCTGTATATAAATTGGTTTTTAATATAATAAGTATCTATAATAAGAATTAAACACAATTAATATAATAATAATAATAATTTTTCTCATTGTTTAGATTTTTAAAGCCCTTCATAACCTAGCACTAACCTAACTTCCTAATTCATTGAGCATGATCTCTCCTTTCATAATCTATGATACAGTCAGATTTGCTCCTTTGTTACTCCCAGGATTCTTTGGATGAAAATTTAATAACCTTATGGCACCCATTTCTCTTGTTACTCAGATGCTTTTTCCTTTGGTGGGGATGAGGATAACTCTGTGGCAAATGGTTGGTTTTACTAGAAGTATGAGCACTTGGATAAATGAGGTGTTACACTTTAAATTTTTTAAATGTCATTTTGACACTGAAGGGTTCAATAATCAACCAAGCATATGAGAGTATAAACCACTAAGAGACCAGTCTGAATGGATCAATATTTAAAGTAAGAGGGGCAGCTAGGTGGCGCAGTGGATAGAGCACCAGCCCTGGAGTCAGGAGGACCTGAGTTCAAATCTGGTCTCAGACACGTAACAGCTGTGTGACCCTGGGCAAGTCACTTAACCCCAATTGCCTCAGCAAAAAAAAAAAAAAAAAAAAAAATATTTAAAGTAAGAGCAACAGGACCAATTTCCACAAGAAAGATACTTTATTAGGGGCAGATAGGTGGTGCAGTGCATAAGCATGGAACCTAGAGTCAAGAGAACCTAAGTTCAAATCCGGCCTTAGACATTTGGCACTTACTGGCTGTGTGACTCTGGGTCAGTTATTTAACCCTGATTGCTTCAAGAAAAAAAAAAGATAAAGAAAAATAAATAATTTGCTGAATGTACTTATAAGATCAAATTAATCTTGCTTTCCTAGACAAAATAGCAAGCTAACATTGTAACAATGCTACAATGTTTATAGATGACTTATTCCCTATCAGTAGGGTTATTAGATATATAGTGAATCTGAGGATACAATCTTGTTCTTTATAGCTTCCTTCGAGAGGCTGTCCAGAGTGCTGAATTTAGAGTCAAGAAACCTACTTGAGATAGGTATTTTTAGCTTTGCTACCACCATGGGCAAGTCACTCAACTTGGCTTAGCCTCTGTTTCCTTATCTGCAAAATGAAAGAAACTTTTGATGTACTTAACTTCCTGAGGTTATTGTGAGGGTTGAATTAAATTATGCATCAAAAATCAAATTCCTAAATAAATGTTATTATTTAAAAATGCTAAATGAGAATTAGCATAATTATTGTTAGTCATATAATAATGCTAATTTAATAATCAGTTAAGCATCTTGAGGTTAGCAAATGTATGTATGTATTATGTATGTAAGTGAAAATATATACATTTGTACATGTTTTAGGAAGTTGCGAGATTCCTGGATACAAAACATCCAGGCCACTACAAGATCTACAACTTATGCAGTATGTATGAATTATATGTTTTTTTTATTCTGGTTTGAATATAAGCATTCAGCACCAAATTTTGTGTCTGGCTCAAAATAGAAACTTAATTAATAAACTAGTTGACTGGTTGTTGATTGAAGTCAGTGCCTTCTAGCAGATGATAGTCTCATGTGAGGCAAGTCACTTACTCAATATTTGTCCCAGTATCTTCATTTGTTAAGTGGGGATATACATAATGTCTGCCTCCCAGGGTTCTTGTGAGGTTTAAATGAGAAAATGTAAAGCACTTAGCATAATGCCTGGCACATAGTAAGTACTTTAGAAATGTTTATTCCTTCCTTCCTCATTATAATTTCATTTTCTTCTAGCAACCATTTCTGAAGGATCTTTGCCCTCACTCTCATTTATCTTTTAAAGGTCTTATCTTCTACTGAACCTAGGTTTTTAAAAATAACAAAACAGAAGCTTAGTGTTGAATCAAAATATTATAAAAAGGAAAGTATATGAGACATAAGAAAAATTATATTATTTAAAGACTTGCAGACTATTAAAGCTGGAAGAAACTTTAAAAATCAATGCAATACACCACTTTAAACTTTTAGGGAGACTGAGGCCCAGAGGAATAAAGTGACTTCTCTAAGGTGACATAAAAATCTAAGAGCAGAATCTAGGTCTCCTCACTTACAACTCAGTTCTCTTTCTACTCCACTCTTTCTACTTTTTACTCCACTCCTTGAACTTTTTTTTAGGTGAAGCCTATGTATTTCTGCATCAGAATCACCATAGAGGTGTAAATGCTTTCTCACATCCCAGATGTTTTTTCAAAATCAATTACCCATTGAAATCATGGAACTGAGATGTGTGTGTGTGTGTGTATGTAAATCCCCATCTCTATGGTGATCCTGATGCAAGGATACGTCAATTAGAATTAGGCTAGGAACCACCTTTGTACTTTTCCCCTGAAAACTCAGACAAATTGAATATATTTTTCTTTCTCCTATTCCTTGATCAATTGTATTTACCTCTGCTGTGGGTCTTATTGGGTGTTGCACTATTAGCCATTTGCTGGGGTTTTATATGTCAAAACTATGACCTCAGGGAATAATTGAGAAGCTAATGCTACTTCTATTCTCATATTCCTACAATTTCAAAATTTTCCTGTAGGGGAGGTGCAACTCTTCTTGGATAGAGTGGGCAAATTCTTAGGTGGACCAAGTGGACTGCCATTTTTATATGTCTGCTAATGTCAAGTCTGGAAAGGGCCCCCAAACCGTATTCATTGCTCATTGGTTATGTTCGTTGTACATACTAATACTTTGTACATTGTACATAATACTTTGAGTTTCTTGGAATAGAAGAACTTTAGTATTTGAAAGTAGTATCAAATTATTGTTATTACTGCTAATATTGCTCAAATATAATTCTCTTAAGCATCTTCTTTTAGCACCACTTCAAAAATCCAAATTCCCAAAGGAAATTTTGAGCATAAAAGTTTTTAGAAAATCAAAATTTTGATATAAGCTTAATATGTTAGTTTGATACATAAGTTTAACTTCTGTTATCTGTTTTAGGTGAGAGAACCTATAACCCTTCATATTTCCATAACAGGGTAGAAAGATTCCCTATTGATGATCACAATGTCCCCACCATAATGTAGGTTGTATGTCAAGTTTACTGAGGGAGAGGGAGTACTGTGGAGGAGGGAGGGGGGTCTTGATTTTTTCAAAATAATACTTCTATTCAACTAAAAATCATTTGCTTTTAACCAGTGATATGCTGAAATTTGTGGACAGTGTGTTTGAATGGATGGAAATGGATCCAAAAAATATAATTGTAGTTCACTGTATGGGAGGCAAAGGTAATACTTTTCTCTCTCTCTTGGATTCAACTTGTTTAGTTGTAATGATCTTCAATTGAAAGAAAAAGAGGTTTCAAGTGAATTTCTATGCTATAGTCTCTTCATGCAGAATTATGAGCTCAGACCAAGGGAAAAAACTATGCTTCTCCAGCCTCTTCTCCTTATTCTGATTTAGACTTGCAATGCTTCTTTAGTTCTTTTTCTTAGTCAAATGGATCTCCAATGAGCAAGATAGAAATTAGGGACAAGAAGCCTATGTATGTCCTAATATTTGAAAATCAGACATTTTCTATTCCAGAGGGAACATGATGAGAGTGTTTTAAGTTGACTCATGTGTTTGAAATATATCTAAGAAATATTGTTTGGGGCACTTGGGTGGTGAAGTGGATATAGCACCAACCATGAAGTCAGGAAGACCTGAGTTCAAATCTGACCTCAGACACTTAACACTTTTTAGCTGTGTGTCCCTGGGCAAGTTACTTAACCCCAATTGCCTCAGCATAAAACAAAAAAAAAAAAAAAGAAAGAAATATTGTTTGTAAACATGGAGGCCTTAGAAACTGATAAAAGCATTTTCTTTTTTAAAAAATCACAGACAACAGAAAGCACATCATAATGAGTAGAGATCAGTCCCCCTCTCTATTCTCTAACATAGATAACAATTTTAAAGTCTTTTTTTCTACATTTCCTATGACACAGCCATTCAAATCCTACAGTTCAGATTCCATTTTGAAAGATCAAGTAAAGTCCTCCCTGGTCGTATTGGCCTAAAGTAACCTCTTTTTCTTTTGAATCCCTCTATTTTCTGGGAAGGTCATTTAGCAATTGCAATATGCTATTTAAACATTTTATTGCTTAAATTTTCACATGATAAGCTAATCTGGGAATTAAATAGCAAGTCCTTGAAGAAGGAGTTATTCTTTAAATCTCCTATTGTACATAAAGCATTTGGGATTTTTTCTGGGTTAAATATAGTCAGTGAAGACTAAGCTTTTCTTGAACTCAAAATGTCACTCACTAGCAACATATTGTACTTAGATGAAACATGGAAAACAAATGTCTATCACTCTGGAACAAGGATAATTTTAGCATGTGTTACATGAGCAGGGTATATTCTCTCTCCATTCCATTTCTTAAAGGATTTTGAATAACTCTTTATATACATTTATAGTACAACATTTCAGATAAAACTTCTATAGTCAACCACTTAACCTAGGTGCCAAATATATTATCATGGAGCTCTCTTTAGTTATAAATAAGAAGCTTCTAGGAGACTAGTTAGGAGAATGTTTTCCTCTTCCCAAAAAAACCCTTTTTGAACATATTATAGAAGTGGCTGAGTTGATTTCAGTTCAAAAAACAAATATTAATTGATGTCCATTGAAACATATTGACAATGAAACAAATTGGCAAATAATATGTTTCCTAGAAAAAATGAGTAAGAAAAGACTTCTTTGATCCAGGAGCTTATACCAGTAAAAAAGATAAGACAAGAACAAATAGTTGTAATACAAGTTGAAATACAAGGTATCTCAAAAGTCTCAGTGGAGTTTTAGTCTTTAATAACATAAAGACTTAAAGTTATTAAAAATATATTAACTTAAAGATTAAAGTTATTAAAGGCTAAAACTTTACTGAGACCATTGGGACACTCCTTATACTGAAAACATAAATGAGTACAAAGTGCTTTAGAAAGTATAATTATAAATTGATAGATCATTTCCAAAAGAAGAAATAAGTGACTTTAAGAATGATATAGGTTGGCAGAGACTTAACACAAGGGAAAATATTGCAAAATATTAACTGAGGCAGTTAAGTGGAAAAAGATAGCTAAAGCACTGGACATGGAGTGACTTGAATTCAAATAAAGCCTCAGATTCTTATTAAGTGTGTGACTCTGGGTAGGTTATTGAACTTCTGTTTGCCTCAGTTTCCTTATCTGCAAAATGGGGAAAATAATAGTATCCAACTTCCAGGATTGTTTAGAGGATGAAATTGAATGATATTTATAACGTAATTTACAAACCTTAAAGTGCTGTAAAAATGTTATTGTAGTTCTTCTTATTGTTGTTAGATCTTGGTGTGGGAGAATAATGAGTTAGAAACCTGAAATCTTTTCAAGTTCAAGCCTATAAAATATTTGATTTTTTCTGAAACATGATTTATATTTAGGTTGAAAAAGAACAAATTCACATTATAATCTTTATAAGTGGCTAGCAATATTAAGATTGAAAATACTCCCCTATCTATTGAGCAATGGTCAATTAATTAATTTCTTTTCTAGGCAGGACTGGAACTATGATCTGTATTTGGCTTATTGCTAGTGAACATTTTAATACTACAAAGGTATGAAATGCACTAATAAGAATTATATTATTCTGCTGATTATTTAAATAAGAACTTACTGGGTCTGAAAAACCATTGAAAGAAATTAGACACTATTAAGATGACTGTTTGAATTATAGCACTTCAATGGGAGGTTGAATATACAATGTCAAAAGTACCTGTCAACTCTTAAAATCCTTTAAAAAAAAAACTAGACCTATGATTTCATTGGTACAAAGATTTCCTAGTGAACAAATTCTATCTACCAATGAAAATTGGTCTTGCTTTACAATTATTAGTCTTAAAAATTTGTCTAGGAAACTGAGAAATTAAGTGACTTTAATATGTGCCATGGTGGTGGGGGGGGGTCTTGAACCCTGTGATCATCATCATTGTTATCATTTAAATAGTACCAACTATATGCCAGGCATTGTGCTAAGTATTTTATGTTAGTCTTAATATGATCTTTTAATCTGGGGAAGGAGATGAATCATTTTCTTTTCACTGGAAAGGATATGTGTCTAAATTCAACAAATAAATGGCATAACTTAGAATATAAACCACATCCTGGAAGCTGGTGACAAAATTACCTCATTTTATCCTCACAACAACCTTGAAAAATGCTATACCCATTTATAGATGAGGAAACTTAAAGAAATGGAACTTAAGTGAATTACCTAAGATAACATAATCGGTAAGTGTGGAATGCCAAATTTGAATGTTGTTCTATCTTCAAAACTTTGTGCACTATGGTACCACCCCGCTGCAAAATCTTACTGACTCCAAGGCCAGTTCTCTATTAATATTTCCCCTGATGCCTACCTTTAGGCTTATTATTCTATGGTGCTTGAATGGGATTTGTCTTTGGAGAGATCAATGCCTTTCTCTCAGTGAGGAAACAGCTGCCAGAACATGTAGAATATATTCGAAATTCTGCTGTTTGTTGAATTTAAACATATCCTCTCTCCAGGGAAATGAGGATAACACAAAAGATGACATTAAAATTAATTAAATACAAAATTAAATATAGGAAGATCTTTAGATGTCCTTATAGGTATTATGTAAACCAAAGTTAATGCTAATCCTAAAATTCTTATTGTGACATTTACAAAAATATATGGATTAAATGATTTCTAAATGAGACAGAGAAAGAAGAAAGATAAATATTCAGCATGCCCCATCAAACATGTGTGTTCTGGAATTCCAAATTCAGATAGCCTCGTCCCAAACTATATTGACCAGAGTAACAAAGGTGTCATTAGTTCCATTAAAACCCTTAGGTGAGTTTTGATGAGGAAATTAAGTGGAAAAAATGGAAATCTATTTGATACTTAGCTGAGTCTTGTTTGAATTTTTTCATTTTTTTTTCCTGAAGGAATCACTAGAATATTTTGGAAAGAGAAGAACAGATATGGCTTCTAGCTCCAAATATCAAGGAGTAGAAACTCCTTCACAGGTGAGCTTTTAAACAAAGAATAAGTTTTCTAGGAAAGGGGCCACAAAAGTAACGAGTTTGTTTTTTTAAACTAATATTATTGTATGAAAATAAATAAATAAAAATCTAAAAACTTTTATTATCTCTTAGAAATTCAATATAATTAGTGAATTTAATAATTTCTTGAAAGACAATAGGTAGCAGTGGTCTTCACTCTCTTGAGTGTGGCAAGTTAGAGAATTCTTGATATTTTTAAAAATTGATTTTTGGTGACTTCTGTGACAAGTTTTCCTTTGAATATCTAGTCTATCTTCTACTTTCTAAGAATCATATTTTAAAATTCTATGGGAAAAAATAAAAAAAATAAAGTTGGATTATTGTTACAAAAGATATCAGGGTAATTTCTAAAGATTCCAAACCTCACTGGATATGATAGTACAATTGTTTATGGTCCCTACTGCTGAGAATGCTGAGGCCAATGAATCAGTTGAACTTGGAAATTTTGAGTTGTAGTAGAGCTAATGCTGATCAAGTGTTCATAAAATAAGTTCAGCAACAATTTAGTGAACCCTTAGGAGCAAAGATCCTAAGGAGGAATAAATAACCTTAAATCAGAAAAAATGGAGTAGATTAAAACTTCTATACTGGCCCATATTAGAATTGGGACTGAGTGGCCATTATACCTTCAACTTGGGTAAGATAAGAACCAAGGTAAAAATAACAATAGCACAATAATAATAATATTCCATGTCTCTAAGCCCACGGGCTAGAATGCTGCCTTTTGGGATTTGCTCTCTAGAATAGTCCATTTCTGGCATAATGGTTTTAGGATTATAGCTGTATAGCCAAATTAATGAGTCAGTCAGCAAGAATATATTAAGAATTTACCTTTTGCCAGGCAATATGCTAGGTCCCTGCCTTTAAAGAAGAAACAATCTACTGATAACTATGTACATACAAATTAATGTAAATGGAATAGTAAAGGGGTGACATTAGCATGGGTGAAGTGGGAAAAGGAAAAAGGGAAAGATCTGCTGAAAATGGAATTTAAGCTTAACCATAAAGGATAACAAGAAAGTCAAGAATATGAAGAAAGAATGGAAAATATTTCAGGCCTTGGGTAACAGCTAATATAATTTAGTAGATTGGAAAATGGAATGTCATGTGTAGCACTGTTTAAGCCAGTACTAGAGCTGAATTATGGAGTGCATGTAGAGGAATAAAGTATATGTAAGCTAGGAAAATAGAGGAACAGTTTGTGAAGAACTTGAAATTTCAAACAAAGAATTTTATTGATCCTGGAGGTGATTGGAAACCATTGAAGTTTATTGAGTAATGGGGTGATGTGATTAGTCCTGAGCTTTAGGAAGTTTACAATTGTAATGGATCAGGTATGAGATGAAGAGGTGGTAGCCAAGCTTATGCTGGAGTCTGGACCAATTGGCTCTGGTATTTATTATCCCACTTTCTCCATATCATCCTATAGACTGCTGATACCAAATGCAGAAGCAGGAGATGCTAATACCTGGGCTAATACTGAAAGCAATTACAATTACCCTTCTACATCATGACTCTTTCCATCACAGTTTTGATACATCGTGGTTCAACATATAAAAATTCAATGGGAATTTTGGGGGAATTTTTTGGAAGCCACTGATGACACATAAAAGCCAGAAGACAACACAGAAAAAATTTAGAAACTCAAAAGTTCATAACATTTGGAACCCAAAATCTTGCAAAAAGAAAGAATGTTGAAAACTATATTTATATATAATTGGAAAAATAAATCACTGTTGAGAAAAAAAACAAAAAAAGAGTTAATTCACATTGGTACTTCCCAATAAATAATCATTTCTTTTTAAAAAAATACATAATATATATATATACATAATATATATATATATATATTTGTATATATGCATATATACAAATACATAATATATATATATATATATATAAATAGTACTATATAATTAGTATACTTTATCTTTTAATTCCATAATTCAGACTTTTTATCTGGAATTAAGGGCCAAAAAATTTCATGGGGATTTTCCAGATCATGGGGGCACTGCAACAATATGGAAGGGATGTTACTAGTGTTCCCTCATGTGAGTGCTGAGAACTCTGTGATTAAATGGATCCATGAATGGTTGTCACTAATGGATTAGTTACTGAGGTGAAAGAAGGATTCAGGGAGAGGGAAAGAATTCCAAGTTCTCTATGCTGGACTGACAGAATGAAATCACCATAAAAACATTGTAGACAGGGGGAAGAATTAGGAAGTAACATTTGTTTTTCAAATGCCTTGTTTATCCCTTTTTCTAAATTTCTAATTATATAGTTTCAGATTCTTAGGAGACTCTTCTCTTCTTTACTTAATCATCCCTTCTTCTTCAAAACTGTTCACCATTTAGCTCCTCAAAAAATTTTCAGGCTAATTCTACTGACTTTCCATCATTTCAAACACTTTAGTGATCCTTAGCTATCATATAATTAGTTGTGTATATACTTCCATTTTTTTTTGATATTTATGGAGCTACTTGACTAGCTCTATATTAGCTCCATAGCTGTCTCTGACTTCATTTATGGTTTAGAATGAGTGTAAATAGCAGTTGTTTTCTAGCCAGAAACTTTGGGGATCTCCCTACCCTGGTTGATATTTTTGTGATGGTAAATTAGGCTATTTTTTATATCAATTCTTATCTAGCCTTTATACATTGAATGAGTATTTCCACAAATAGATTGAGATCTGGGAAAGACTTTAATTTAGAAATGCCAAGGTCATCCACGGCATCTCAAGCCAGCATCAATCATCTTGACTTACATCTTGTCACTAGAGTTTGGTGAGTGGAGGAAAGAGTGAAGCTGACAATTTTGCACAACTCTGCATCATTTAAATTCAATTCATGGTAAGTCAATATATAACCCTTGTGATGCCATTAGTCCTCTTTAAGAGTAAAGGATAAGGGGAAGGTAAGTAGCACAATGGATAGAGCACCAGCCTTGAAGTCAGGAGGACCTGAGTTCAAATCTGATCTCAGACACTTAGCACTTCCTAGCTGTGTGTGCAAGTCATTTAACTCCAATTGCCTCAACCCAAAAAAAATGAAGGATGAAAAACAACAACATGTTAAATATATATATTTTTTCATTTATGTTTATCTTACTATCTCTCCCATTGAACATAAATCTCTTGAAAGGCAATGGCTATCTTCTTCTTTGTAAGTTCCCATAGTCCTTGTTACAAAATTTCAAGGTATTTGCTCTATAAATGCTTGTTAAGACTTAAATTGATTGCAGAGAAACTGGAAATGTCTATTTTAGACCTCTTCACTTACATGGACTTCTCCCTTATATTACAGAGCAGATACATTGAATATTTTGCCCTGATAAAGAACAGGTACCATTGGGCTGTCCCTCAAAACAAAACATTCAAGATATATTCCATCATTATTCATTCAATTCAAGGTAAGTATATTTAATATAATTGAAGGTAATTTGAATTTTGTTACAGATGTGTTTTTATGTCTATTTATGTTCATGTATGTGTATATGTATATATGAACATGCACTATATCTAGTATACATAGCTAAAAATTATTCATTGATTTTGTTCATGAAGAGAAATAATAAGGAAATTGCTTTGGCCAATGTATACGAACTCACCTGCCACTTAGAGCCTTCCTGGAGTTTAGAAGTTAAAGGGGTTAAATAACTTTCCCATGATCACAGAGTTAATTATGTTTCAGTAATCAGATTTGAACATTAGTATTTGTAATGCTAAGGCTAGCCCTATATTCACTATGCTGCTCTATAGTACATGCATAGACACAAAAAGATTTCTAGCACTCTTTGTGTTGTAGCAAAGAACTAGAAACAAAAAGAGTGCCCATAAATTGTGAAATGACTGATAAAAAATATGGTTATAACTGTAATGGAATATTACTGGGTACTTAGGAATTATGAAAAAGTTGATTTAAAAAAATTTGGAAAGACTTGTGAACAAAACGAAGTCAACAGAACCAGGAGAACAATGTGTATGACAATAACAACATTGTAAATGTTGCTGTCCTTGACTTCTCCCAATTCCTATTTATCTTGGAAAGTTGGTTCCTCAAAGGGAGCACTGACTACTACTCACCTGAGGGTTCCTCCAAGGAGTTGATGTATTTACTAATGCTGTTGCTCACAATTCCTCATTCAATGAGCTCTCCAATATTAACCAACCAGTTGATGTCAATTAGCTATGATAAAAGAATATTTACTAAAAAAGTACAAACTCCCACAAACTGGAAGGTATATTCTTCATTGAAGATAATTGGCTCTAACTTACAGAATTGGGTATAATATATTCTTCCCTGGCTCTGAGAAAACAGTTTCCCACCCCTACCCTGTTCATTTATGGGTGTGGTATAGGCAATTGATATGTGGAAGTGTTCTTTTTTGTTATTTGTTAAAGTTTATAATTTTAAAATTAGTTTTAAAATTTTTATAGATTTGTTTGGCATCATATTTTGTCTTGAATATACTTTGTATTCCCTGTATACCAGTGAATCATTTCTTGTAACAAAGATTTGAAATGAAGAAAACAAAAGAAAAAAACAACAAAACTAATCAACACATTGAATGAATCTGAGTATTCCATAGATGTAGTACCCCACCACTATCATCTTTCATTCAGGACCAAGTTGGATTGTTGGGGTCCAGGAAGTTGGGGATCTTGATGAGAAGTTTGTCTTTGAATTGAGGATCAAAGGGTGTGGTGTGTGATTCCCTTGAGAAACATGAGACCCCGAGATTTGACGGAGATTGCTGACGATGGCTTAAATAACAGGCTATTCATAGTGATCTTAGAAGAACGATTTGCCTCAAGACGTGCTCTGTTGTCAAGATGAAAAACCCCACCTTCTTACTGAATACCTCCTTTCAATACAAACTTAATTGCTAATGATATGTGTGGGCTAGTGGATAAAGGGTGTGACCATAGAGAGTGGGGGAAGGAAGGAGGCAAGGAGGAGGGGTCAGGTGAGGAGGAGGAGCAAGGCTAGGAGGAGGAACTAAGCTAGGAGACAAGGCTAGAAGAGGAGGGAAGATATAAAAGGGCAGGCTGGCTGTAGGGGAGGGGCTGAGAGCTGAATAAAGAACTGCCTTATTTTCATCCTCCTCTGGCTTGACTCTCCTTTGGAATGAACACACTGGACGTGTCCGGATGCGCACCGAAGCCTGGGAGGTGAGACCCAGCTACCCTATGCACCTAGCATTGGATCTTTATAACTTTGTAACATTCAATTTCATTTTGAGAAATTGTTTTTGTTTGGAGCTATTTGATGAATATGCTAATCAATATTGCCCGAATGGGGCTATAGGATAGAAATTCTAGAGGTTAGAGGGCTAAGTTCCTCAGAGCAAAATCTCAGAAGACTCGGGAGACAAAGGGTATAGATGGTAACAAATCTCTTCATACTCCAGTCTCTCCTCCATACACTACCAGAGAGATTTTCCTAAAGCATTGGTCTGACCATGTTGCTGCCCCATCCCCAATAAACTTCGGGTGGCTCCCTATTAATTTTAAGATTTTTAGCTTTATTACAAAATGACCCTCTCTATGTACTCTACATTCCAGTCAACTTGGACACCTTTCTGTTCCTTATATACAACATTCAATTTTGTCTTTGTCCCTTTGCCTTGGTTGCACCCAATGAATGGAATTCATTTTTTCCTCATCTCAGTTTCTTCTAATCCTGGGTTGACTTCAAGTCTGTGCTCAAGTGCTACCTTCTACATGAGATTTTCCTTTATTACCCCTACCGGCAAACAGTTTTTACTCTCCATGTTGTGGCTTCTTCAAGCTCCATAGCCTTTCTTTTCTCAATCTTCTTAAGTCCCATTACTTATTCCTTACATACTAGGTATTAGTGTTACCCACAAGTTGTCTACTTCCCTAATTAGAAACTCCTGATATTACCTGATAATTACCTGATGTGATAATCACATATACATAATCATTCCCCAGTTGATGGGTATCCCTTCAATTTCCAATTCTTTGTCCTCAGAAAAGAGCTGCTATAAATATTTTTTGTACATAAAAGTTCCTTTTGCTTTTTGTTTTTATCTCTTTGGGGATATTGACTCTGCTTTCTTTTTTGAGTGTATAATCTTAACTCATTAGATATCTAACTAAGTTTCCTTATATTGTCTTGTCAGGTTGCTTCTCTTTTCTTGCTAAACTTCAACCATAAATTACTCTTACCATCCACCTTTTCCACTTCTACCCATGAGCAGTTGAATGAAAGTGTAGGAAGTTCCCCAACCATACTGACTGGGTATGTTACAAACTCATCTCATCCAAATTCACCCAGGCTCTCACTGTGGCAAGGAAGTAACTGATTTTCTATATGGCTCTTTCCAGAAGCTATTCTAAACATTCGCTTCCCTCCTCAAGTCTCCCATACTTCCTCCCTCTTCCTTTTTTTTCAGCTGAAGAAATTGACTCTTAATTACTGAAAAATCTGAGATTATTTGACAAGAACTCTCTTGCCTCCCATCCTCTTCATCTCAAAACAGTTTGACATCCTTTTGCCTTCTATTTTCCTTTCTTCCAGTCTCTGTCAATGATAAGAACTATTTCCCTCCTCCTTTTATCAGCCAAACTTCTTATGAAAAATCATCTGCATTCAGTGCCTGCATTCCCTCAACTTGCACAGCCTCATTGAAGAACTGAAACTCCTCTCCAAAATTATAAGAAATTTTCTAATTGCCACTTTGATAGTCTTTTCTCAGTCCTCATTCTTCTCAACCTATTTCATGTAACAGTCTCTCCTCTCTGGGTTTTTGTGACACAATTCTGTTCTAATTCACCTTCCAGCTGTCTAACTTTTCCTTCCCAAACTCATTTGCTAAGTAACTCTTTAACTATGATAATTCCCCAAGGTCTGTCCCAGGCCCTCTTCTCCCTCTTTATTTTCTCTCTTGGTGATAGTTTGATTTTAACTATCTTCTCTGTGCAGATAACTCATAGATATATACATATGTATGTTATATATATATATATATGTATATACACACAAACACACACATATGTATGTATATACATATATATATATATATATAAAGAGAGAGAGAGAGAGATGACCCCAAACTTCTTTTCAGTCCAATTGAAAAATCTTTGGATCCTGAATCTAAGAGCTTTAGGAATAGCAGCATCCCCCAAATCATCAGAACAACTCCCAACCCTGCCCAACCCCTAAAGTTATAATGGGAAAGGATGAGAGGGTGATTTATCATGATAGAAAAGAGGGCTACCTTTCTCATCACCACCAGGAACAGCTGCTAAACAACTGCTACCAACAGACAGAACACAGAAATCTTGGAAGTACCAGAACCCTACAGACCATCACTGCTGCTCAGCCCTCATAACCACTATCTAAGAAAGCAACTCCTATAAAGAACAGGATCATCCCACTCATTGGCTATCCCACCTTTGCATTGGCTATATCACCTTCATACCAAAGCTTAAGCATTATTTTTTACATGAAGCCTTTCTTGATCTGCTCAATTGCAAGTTCCCTCCCTCCCAAACTACCTTGTTTGTATTTATCTGTATTTTTAATTTATACTTATATTTGCTTATATTCTTTTTATTTATTTATTTTTCTGAGGCAGTTGGGTTTAAGTGACTTGACTAGGGTCACACAGCTAGGAAGTGTTAAGTGTCCAAGACCAGATTTGAACTCAGGTCCTCCTGACTCCAGGGCTGGTGCTCAAACCACTGTGCCACTTAGCTGCCTCTGCTTATATTCTTTATGTGCTCCTTATCTTCTTCATTAAAATATAAATTCTTTAAAAATATGGATTTTTTTTATTCTTTGTACCTATATTTCTTGTCCAAAACATAATTCCTGGCACATAGTAGGCACTTAATATAATCTAGTTGATTAATATAATCTAATTGATTAATTAAATGTTTATATAAATGTATGTATATGTATATTGTCTTCCTCTTTAGAATAAACGTCTTGAAATACAGTTAGCAGTAGTAATTGTAAAAAGAAATTTGAAGCAACTGATAAGGCCTCAAATAAAAGATGAATCATGCCCCAATTGATAAATAATCAAAAGATATACTCTATGACCAAAGGTCTATAAATTCATTCATATACTTTTACCTAACAATACTACTAGGCATGAATACCGAAAGAGATTTAATATAAAATGAAAAGGACCTATATGTACAGAAAATATGTATAGCAACTCTCTTCTCAGGGAAAAAAATTGGAAATTGAGGGAATGCCCATCATTTGGGGAATAGCTAACTAAATTGTGGTGTGTGATTTTGATGGAAAATTTATTATTCTATGGGAAATGATGAGCAGGATATTCTCAAAAAAATCTGGAAAGTCTTCCATAAGCTCAAAGAAAGCAAAATGTGCTATATACAAAGTAATAGCAATATTCTGGGATGACCAGTTGTAAATGACTTAGCTGTTCTCAGCAGTACAATGATCCATGACTACTTTGAAGGACTTATGATAAAAAATCCTATCCATACCCAGAGAAAGAAGTGATTATGCACTCTCTCTCTTTCTCTTTTTCTTTCTTTTTCTCTCCCTCTCATATTTTATTTTTCTTGAGAGATTTTTTTTGGTTAGGGTGAGAGATTTATGGTTTTTTCACATGACTTTTATGGAAATGTTTTGCATAACTTCACATGTGTTTTTTTATTGAGGAGTGGTGTTGGGGATAAAAGAGAAAATCTGGAACTCAAAATCTTTAAAAACAAATGTAAAAAAATTGTTTTAAATGTAACTGGGGACAATATTAAATACATTTAAAAACAAAATGAACAAAAAGAGGTTAGGAACCATCTTCTTTTCTCTTTGTATCTTCAGAACCTAGTTCTGATACATTCCTATACCACAATTTATTCAGCTATTCCTCAGTCACTGGGTACCTACTTTGTTTCCAGTGTTTGTCAATATTTTGGCATATATTGTTTTTTGTTTCTCTGTTGGATATCTCCAGCATATTATATTGCTGGGTGAAGTATATGAACTTTTCTTTTGAAAGTTCACATTAAAAAAAGTAAGTTCATATGGATATCCAAAACAATGTTACCAATTCAGTTTTAGCAGCAATCCATTACTATGTCTATCTTTCCAAAGACCCTCCAACTTGACTTCCCATTTTTTATTTACTTTGCCAGTTTGTAGTGTATGAGGTAAAACTGTAGTTGTTTTAATTCACCTTTCTCTTATTATTAATGATTTGTACTTTTATTAAGCTGGTCATTTTTTATTTGCAATTTTTTTTTCTTTTTGGCTGAAGCAATTGGGTTTAAGTGACTTGCCCAGGGTCACACAGCTAGGAAGTGTTAAGTGTCTGAGGTCAAATTTGAATTCAGGTCCTTCTGACTTCAGGGCTGGTGCTCTGTCCACTGTGCCACCTTGTTGCCCCATTTGCAATTTTAAAAAAAATGATTATTCATATTATTTGATCACTTATCCATTAGGGAAAGGTTCTTAATTGTATTTGTTATATATTTGAGTATTCATATTTGTAATTTTATATTTGTATAATTATACATTTGTTTGTATATTTGAGTATATAATATATGTAACTGTATATTTGAGTCAAATCCCTATATATTTTGAACTTTTACTAGTGATATGACATACAAAGTTTTTCTTCCCATTAGACTATTTCTCTTTTGTTGTATCTGCACTTCCTCTTATTTTCTTTTATTTTTAAATGCTTTGACCTTTTATAGTCAGATTGCACATCCATTCTAAGAGAATAGATTTAATCTAATTTTAGGAAAAAAATGCTTCTCAGAATATACTTCATATTTTAAAAAACATGCATAATAAAATTTAAAAGACTTTTTTTATGAAAAAAGATAAATTCAAGAATTGCTAGAACCTCTTAAAGATCATTTCATGTTTTTTGTCTTTCTATTCCTAGCATCTAGTAGCATGTCTTACATATATCAGAGGCTTTTAAAAAGTGTCTGTGATTACATTGAATTAAACCAGTGAAATTTATTTTAACACACATCTACAATACAGAGTTAGTTCATCATTACTGTACCTTTTGTTTGAAGTCATATTGGGGTCCTCATTGCATTAAAATGCTCTAGTTCAAAATACTATAGTTCAAGGATGATTCAAATATTAAAAATGGGAGCATATTTATGGGAGCATGACTTCTCATTCTTTATATCAAACATTTTTCCCTATTCTGTAAACAAAATGTTTCCTTTCTTGTAATTGTCTATGTGTTGCGGTAGGTGACTAGAGAATGCCTGTGTTTTTAGTATAGACATTTTTAAAATTTATACTTAAATTCCTTTGGTTAATGACTCATTCAACATCCTAAAATTATGGCCCATGCTGTTAAAAGGAAGTTTGAAAAATCCATTAAATTTTTTATTAAAGCTTTTTATTTACAAAACATATGCATGAATAACTTTTCATCACTGACCCTTGCAAAATTTTCTGTTCCAAATTTTTCCCTTCTTCCTCCAACCCTCTCCCCTAGATAGCAGGTAATCCAATACATATTAAATGTTAAAATAGATGATAAATTCAATATATGTATATATATTTATACATTATCTTTCTGTACAAGAAAAATAGGATCCAGAAAGAAAAAAAAAACCTGAGAAGGAAAACAAAATGCAAGCAAGCATCAACAGAAAGCATGAAAATGCTATGTTGTAGTACACACTCAGTTCTCACAAGCCTTTCTCTGGGTGTATATGGCTTTCTTCATCACTGAACAATTGGAACTGGTTTGAATCATCTCATTATTGAAGAGAGCCACATCCATCAGAATTGATCATCATATAATCTTGTTGCCATGTATAATGATCTCCTGGTTCTGCTTATTTCCCTTAGCATCAGTTCATGCAAGTCTCTCCAGGCCTCTATGAAATTATCTTGCTGGTCGTTTCTTACAGAACAATTATATTACATAACATTCATATACCATAATTTATTTAGCCATTTTCCAATGATGGGCACCCATTCAGTTTCCAGTTTCTTGCCACTAAAAAAAGGGCTGACACAAACATTTTTGCATATGTAGGTCCCTTTCCCTCCTTTAAGATCTCTTTGAGATATAAGCCCAGTAGAAACATTGCTGGGTCAAAGGGTATGCACATTTTGATAGCCCTTTGAGCGTAGTTCCAAATTGCTCTCCAGAATGGTTGGATCCATTCACAGTTCCACCAATAATGTATTAATGTCCCAGTTTTCCCATAGCCCCTCCAACATTTGTCATTATCTTTTCCTGTCATATTAGCCAATCTGAAAGGTGTGCAGTGGTATCTCAGAGTTGTCTTAATTTGCATTTCTCTGATCAATAGTGATTTAGAGCACCTTTTCATATGATTAGAAATAGTTTTAATTTCTTCATCTAAAAATTGTCTGTTCATAACCTTTGACCATTTATTGATTGCAGAATGGTTTTAATTCTTATAAATTTAAGTCAATTCTCTATATATTTTAGAAATGAGGCCTTTATTAGAACCTTTGAATGTAAAAATACTTTCTCAGTTTATTGCTTCCCTTATAATCTTGTCTATATTGGTTTTGTTTGTACAAAAACTTGTATACTTAATATACTTAATAAAATCAAAATTACCTATTTTGTGATCAATAATGATCCTTAGTTCTTCTTTGTCACAAATTCCTTGGTCCAAAGAAGAACTAGAGGTCATCATTAATCACAAAATAGATGTTTGACTATATCAAGTTAAAAAGTTTTTGTACAAACAAAATGAATGCAGACAAGATTAGAAGGGTAGCAGTAAACTGGGAAAATATTTTTACATCCAAAGGTTCTGATAAAGGCCTCATTTCTAAAATATATAGAGAATTGACTCAAATATATAAGAATTCAAGCCATTCTCCAATGGATAAATGGTCAAAAGATATGAACAGACAATTTTCAGACGAAGAAATTGAAACTATTTCTGGTCACATGAAAAGGTGCTCCAAGTCACTATTGATCAGAGAAATGCAAATTAAGACAACTCTGAGATACCACTATACACCTGTCAGATTGTCTAAAATGACAGGAATTGATAATGATAACTGTTGGAGGGGATGTGGGAAAACTGGGACACTGATACATTGTTGGTGGAACTGTGAACGGATCCAACCATTCTGGAGAGCAACTTGGAACTATGCTCAAAAAGTTATCATACTGCATACCATTTGACCCAGCAGTGTTTCTACTGGGCCTATATCCCAAAGAGATTTTAAAGGAGGGAAAGGGACCCACATGTGCAAAAATGTTTGTGGCAGCCCTTTTTGTAGTGGCAAGAAACTGGAAATTGAAAGGATGCCCATCAATTGGAGAATGGCTGAATAAATTATGGTATATGAATGTTATGGAATATTATTGTTCTGTAAGAAACGACCAACAGGAGGATTTCAGAGAGGCCTGGAGAGACTTGCATGAACTGATGCTGAGTGAAATCAGCAGAACCAGGAGAACATTATACACAGCAACAAGACTATACGATGATCAATTTTGATGGACATGGTTCTCTTCAGCAATGATATGATTCAAACCAGTTCCTATTGTTCAGCGATGAAGATAGTCATATACATCCAGAGAGAGGCCTGTGGGAACTGAGTGTGAACCACAACACAGCATTTCAACGCTTTCTGTGAATATTTCCATGCATTTTGTTTTTCTTCTTAAGTTGTTTTTTCTTCTTCTCTTTCTAGATCTGATTTTTCTTGTGCAGTAAGATAACTGTATAGATATGTATACATGTATTGTATTTGTCATATAATTTATCCTATTTAGCATGTATTAGATTACCTGTAATCTAGGGGTGGGGGGGGGGGGGAAGGAGGGGAAAAGCTTGGGAAAAAAAAGGTTTTGCAAAGGTCAATGTAGGAAAATCACTCATATGTTTTGTAAATAAAAAGCTTTATTTAAAAAAAAAACAAATTCCTTGGTCCTCCACAGATCTGAAAGGTAAACTATCCTATGTTCTTCTAATTTGTTTATAATATCATTCTTTATGTCTAGATCATGAACCTATTTCGACCTTATCTTGGTAAATGGTGTTAGGTGTGGGTCAATGCCTAGTTTCTGCCATACTAGTTTCAAATTTTTCCAGCAGTTTTTGTCAAATAATGATTTCTTATCTCAAAAGCTAAGGTCTTTGGTTTTGTCAAACATTAGATTACTATAGTCATTGACTATTTTGTCTTGTGAACCTAAACTATTCCACTGATGAACTACTCTTTTTCTTAGCCAGTACCAAATGGTTTTGATGACTGCCGCTTTATAATATAGTTTTAGATCTGGTACAGCTAGAGCACCTTCATTTGCTTTTTTCATTAATTTCCTTGAAATTCTTGACCTTTTGTTCTTTCAGATGAATTTTGCTGTTACTTTTTCTAGGTCAGTGAAATAGTTTCTTGGGAGTTTGGTTGGTATAGCACTAAGTAAATAGATTAGTTTAGATAGTGTTGTCATCTTTATTATATTTGTTGGACCTATCCAAGAACACTTGATATTTTTCCAATTGCTTAGATCTGACTTTATTTGTGTGGAAAGCGTGTTGTAATTTTGCTCATAAAGTTCCTGACTTTCCCTTGGCAGGTACTATTGATAGTTATTTTAAATGGATTTTTTCTTTGTATCTCTTGCTATTGGATTTTGTTAGTGATGTATAAAAATGATGATGATTTATGTGGATTTATTTTGTATCCTGCAACTTTGCTAAAGTTGTGGATTAATTCTAATAGTTTTTAGTTGATTCTCTAGGATTCTCTAAGTAAACCATCATATCATCTGCAAAGAATGATAATTTGGTTACCTCATCACCTACTCTAATTCCTTTAATATCTTTTTCTTCTCTTATTGTCAAAGCTAGCATTTCTAATACAACATTGAATAGTAATGGTGATAGTGTGAAACCTTGTTTTACTCCTGATCTTATTGGGAATTCTAGTTTATCATCTTTACATATGATGCTAGCTGATGGATTTAAATAGATGCTAGTGATTATTTTAAGGAAAAATCCATTTATTCCTATACTGTCTAGTGTAATAGGAATGGATGTTGGATTTTATCAAATGCTTTTTCTGAATCTATTGAGATAATCATAGGTTTTTTTGCCAATTTGGTTATTGATATAATCAATTATGCTAATAGTTTTCCTAATATTGAACCATCTCTGCATTCCTGGTATAAATCCTATTTGGTCATGGTGTATTATTCTGGGGATGATTTTCTGTAATCTTTTTGCTAATATTTTATTTAAGATTTTTGCATCAATATTCATTAGGGACATTGGTCTATAATTTTCTTTCTCTGTTTTCATCCTACCTGGTTTAGGTATCAGTACCATGTTTGTGTCATAAAAAAGAATTGGTAGGAGTCCTTCATTTCCTATCTTTTCAAATAGTTTACATAATATTAGAGTTAATTGTTCTTTAAATGTTTAGTAGAATTCACATGTAAATCCATCTGGTCCTGGGGAATTTTTCTTAGGAAGTTTATTAATAGCTTGTTCTAGTTCTTTTTCTAAAATGGGACTATTTAAGTAGTTTATTTCCTCTTCTCTTAATCTGGGCAATCTATATTTTTGTAGGTATTCCTCCATTTCACTTAGGTTATCAAATTTATTGGCATAAAGTTAGGCAAAGTAACTCCTAATTATTGCTCTAATTTCCTCTTCATTGGTGAAAAGTTCTCCCTTTTCATTTTTGAGACTAACAATTTGATTTTCCGCTTTCCTTTTTCTAATCAAATTAACTAAAGGTTTATCTATTTTGTTGGTTTTTTCATAAAACCATACTTTTAGTTTTATTTGTTAACTCAATATTTTTTACTTTCAATTTTATTAATCTCTCCTTTTATTTTTAGAATTTCAAGTTTGGTATTTGATTGGGAGTTTTTAATTTGTTCTATTTCTAGCTTTTTTAGTTGCAAGCCCAATTCACTGATTTTCTCTATTTTATGCAAGTAAGCATTTAGAGATATAAATTTTCCCCTTATTACTGCTTTGGCTACATCCCACAAATATTGGTATGTTGTCTCATTATTGTCATTCTTTAGGATGAGATTATTTAGTTTCCAATTACTTTTTGGTGTATTTTCTCCTGGCCTTATATTGCATGTGATTTTTATTACATCATGGTCTGAAAAAAATGCATTTACTATTTCTGCCTTTCTGCATTTGATTTTGAAGTTTTTGTCTTAACACATGGTCAATTTTTGTATAAGTTCCAAGAACCACTGAGAGAAAAAAGTAAATTCCTTTCTGTCTCCATTTTCCAAAGATCTATCATATTTAACTTTTCTAATATTTTTTTACCTCCTTAACTTCTTTCTTATTTATTTTGTGCTTTGATTTATCTAGTTCTGAGTGATCAAGGTTGAGATCCCCCAATACTATAGTTTTGCTGTCTATTTCTTCTTACATTTCTTTTAATTTCTCCTCTAGGAATTTCCATGCCATACCACTTGGTGCATATATGTTGAGTATTGATATTGCTTCATTATTTATGGTACATTTTAGCAAGATATAGTTTCCTTCCTTATCTCTTTTAATGAGGTCTATCTTTGCTTTTTATTTTCTTAATCTGAGATCAGGATTGCTACCCCTGCTTTCTTTTCTTCACCTGAAGCATAATAGATTCTGCTCCAGCCCTTTACCTTCCCTCTGTATGTATCACTATGCTTTAAATGTGTTTCTTGAAAACAACATATTGTAGGATTCTGGCTTTTAATCCAATCTGCTATCTGCTTCCATTTTATGGGGAAATTCATCCCATGCACATTTACAGTTAAAATAACTAATGCTGCATTTCCTGCCATCTTATTTACCCTAGGCTATGCTTTTCTCTTTCCTATCCCTCTTCCTTCCTCCCCAGCATTTTGCTTTTGATGACCACCTCCCTCAAACAGTCCTTCCCCTTTAGAGCCTCTATCCATTTTTTTTACACATTTCCCCTAATTCTCCTGTTTTCCCTTCTATTAATCTTTCCCTTTCTTTTCCCCATTTCCTCCTACTTCCCTATAAGGTAAGACAAGTGTCTTCTATTTTTTCATTTTTTTTGTTTTTGTTTGATTCTTGAAGTCTTATTGAGTCATTCACTTCCATTTGTTCAATTTTACTTTTTAGTGTATTATTTTCTTCAGTTACCTTTTTTAACTCCTTTTGCAATTGCCAATTAAATGTTTTTGTTCATTGCATTATTTTTCCATTTTTTCCATTCCTTCTTGCAATTATCTCATTTCATTTCCCCATTTTTCTTTAACTCTCTCTTAAGATCCTTTATGCAATCTTCAAAGAAAGCCTTGTGAAATGGGGATAAGCTGATGCCCGTCTTTGGGGCTTCTGGAGTTGCTTTGCCTTTAGGAACCTCAGGATTTGAGGTCTGTTCTCTCTCCATAAAATCTGTCTAAGGTGAGAGTTCTTTTTTGTTTTTTATTCATTTTTTAAAAGTTTGACGTCTGTTCAATGCAAAGGAGTGACAGTTGTTTTAATTTGCCCTGGGGCAGTGCTGCTGATTGATTTCCAGTGCTGGATAATAGTGGCTAGGTCTGGCATTCTGGGCTCGGTGGTTTACAATTTGTCTTTTACAAAAGCAAATCTGCCAAACCACTTGCTTTAACCAGAACAGAGTGGCCTAAGAGGCTCACAGAAGATTCCCAAGTGTGTGGAAGCTACAACACCCTGACTCTCCACTCTAGCTTCTTGTCCTGGCAGACTGTCCCTCTGCCCAATTGAAACAGACCTGTTCTGAAGTTATTCTAAAGTATCTTCTTCTAGAAATCCAAATATTTGTGTATTCTTTGACTTCAAAACCAGTTTAGAGACTTAATCTTCTGTTGGTTTGAGAGAAGATTAGAGGAGATTACAGAGAGTAATGTCTGTTCTTCACCGTCTTGGCTCTTCCTCTGAAAAATATCAAATCCATTTAAAATTGAGAGGATGCCCATCAGTTGGGGAATGGCTCAATGAGCTGTGTTATGTATTTGGAAAGAATATCATTGTTCGATGGGAAATGATGAGCAGAATATTCTCAAAACAACAACAAACCTAGAAAGTCTTCCATGAACTCAAATAAAAGAATAAAAAGGAGGAGGGAAGATTCTGGGAAGATGGTGCAGTAGGTTGGCAAATTTCAAGCTTTCCAGATCTCCCCCCCCCAAAAAAAATAGAACAAATTTGCCCTGCAGAGTGAATATAAACTGATTTTTAAAAATCAAGAGTTGAGGCACAACAGGGGTCTTCTCTGTAGAACTCAACAAGATCTGAAAAAAGACCCCAGACTGAGATTAATCTGGCTGAAGTGCAAACACCTCTGGGCTAGTACCACATAAATATCAAGTGGAGAGCCCTTGGACTAGCAAAGCTGAAGCCTCTGCAGGAACCAGAGACTCTCATATCCTCATATTTGTGGAGTCAGAATCTGAATCTGGCAAGACTGCTGATTAGGAATACTAGATACAGTTGTGCTGCTGAGATGCAGCCCTGGGCGAGAAAGAAAAAGCACCATGTAAGTGCAGAGGGGAGAGACGCTGCTGGCTGTTGCCACTTGCAGGAGGGGGAAAACTCTTAGTTTGGGGTTCTTGGTTAGAGAAGAGATCTGAAGGGAAGCTTGAGGCACCATCCTCCCACCCCACAATTACACTAATATCTCTTATTTTAAAAAAAATGATAGAAAGCTTTTACGGAGAAAAAATAGAACAGTCCCCAGATCCTGACATTATGAAAACAATCCCAGATGAAGCCACAAAGGCAGACTTAAGTTGGTCTCCCTTTCAGAAGGCTTACCTGGATGATTGCATTAAGAATCTCAAAAGAGAGCTAGAAGAAGAATGGGGAAATAAATTGAGATCAGGGCAACAGAAATATCAAAAACTGGAAAATAGGACTGGTGAATTGGAAAAAGAAAACAGTTCACTGAAAAACAAAATTGGTGAATTGGAAAAAATCACCAATTCACTGGAAAATAAAAATGGTGAACTGAAAAACAAAATTGGTGAATTGGAAAAAGACAACAATTCACTGAAAACCAAAATTGGTGAATTGGAAAAAGACAAAAATTCACTGAAAAATAAAACTGGCAAAATGGAAAAAGAATGCATTGAATCCAGAAATTCAATTGGCCAGCTACAAAAGGAGCTAAAAAAGATAACTGAAGGAAATAATACTCTAAAAATTAAAATTGAACAAATAGAAGTAAATGACTCAATAAGACTTCAAGAATCAGTTAAACAAAAACAAAAAAATGAAAAAATAGAAGAAAATATGAAATATCTCCTAGGAAAAACAACTGACTTGGAAAACAGATCCAGGAGAGACAATTTAAGGATTATCGGACTCCCTGAAAGCCACGATGAAAAAAAGAACCTGGATGCTATCTTCCAGGAAATCATGAAAGAGAATTGCCCTGATGTTTTAGAATCAGAAGGCAAAATTGGCATTGAAAGAATTCACTGATCACCTCCAGAAAGAGACCCCAAAATTAAAACCCCAAGGAATATCGTGGCCAAATTTCAGGACTATCGCACCAAGGAAAAGATATTGCAAGCAGCTAGAAAGAAACAGTTCAAATACCGAGGAAATGTCATTAGAATTACACAGGATCTGTCAGCTTCCACATTGAAGGATCGAAGGGCCTGGAACCAGATATTCCGAAAGGCAAAAGAACTTGGATTACAGCCAAGAATAAGTTATCCAGCTAGAATGAGCATCATCTTCCAGGGAAGAAGATGGTCATTCAATGATACAGGAGAATTTCACCTATTTCTAATGAAAAGACCTGATCTGAACAAAAAATTTGGCCTCCAAATAGAGAACTCAAGAGAAATATAAAAAGGTAAAAAGGAAAACTCTTGAGAACTATATTCCTACTATAGGTATCCTTTAAAGAATGGCAGTATAATTTGATTTTTCTTTGATAATAATGGAAAAGAAATTAGAGGTGGAAGGGATACCATACTGAAAAAGAAAAAGGGGGGAGGGGGGAAAAGGAGGCAAAATAAAGTAAAAATATAGGAGGTAAAATAAGGCAAAATCTCATAAAGAGACATAGAAGATCTAATATAATTGAGGGGAAGAAGGGAGGGCGATGAGTATTGTGTAAACCTTACTCTCATTAGATTGGACTCTAAGAGAGTATATCAGACACATTTGGCTTCAAAGAAAGCACTGACCCTCCTTGTGGGAAGGTAGGAGGGAGGGGAGAAAAGGAAAGGGATAAACTAATAGAAGGATTAGGGGAAAGGTATAAAGGGGAGGGAGGGACTCTAAAGGGAGGAGGATTATTGGTGGGAGGTGGTCATCAAGAGCAAAGTACTGGGGAGGGGGGAAGGGAGAGAGGGGAAAGGGAAGAGAAAATCATAACTCTGGGTAAATAAGATGGCAGGGAATACAGATATAGTTATTTTAATTGTGAATGTGAACGGGATGAACTCTCCCATAAAACGGAAGCGGGTAGCAGACTGGATTAAAAGCCAGAATCCTACAATATGTTGTTTACAAGAAACACATCTAAAACATAGAGATACATACAGAGTGAAGGTAAAGGGCTGGAGCAGAATCTTCTATGCTTCAGGTGAACAAAGAAAGGCAGGGGTAGAAATCCTTATCTCGGATCAAGTAAAAACAAAAATAGATCTAATTAAAAGAGATAAGGAAGGAAACTACATTTTACTAAAGGGTTCCATAGACAATGAAGCAGTATCAATACTTAACATATATGCACCAAGTGGTATAGCATCCAAATTCCTAGAGGAGAAGTTAAGAGAGATGCAAGGAGAAATAGACAGTAATACTATACTAGTGGGAGATCTCAACCTTGCTCTCTCAGAATTAGATAAATCAAATTCCAAAATAAATAAGAAAGAAGTTAGGGAGGTTAACAAAAGGCTAGAAAAGTTAGGTATGATAGATCTCTGGAGGAAATTGAATGGTGATAGAAGGGAGTATACTTTTTTCTCAGGGGTTCATGGAACTTATACAAAAATTGATCATGTGTTAGGGCATAAAAACCTCAAAATCAATTGCAGAAAAGCAGAAATAGTAAATGCATCCTTCTCAGATCATGATGCAATAAAACTCACATGTAATATAAGGCCAGGAGAAAATAGGCCACAAGTTATTTGGAAATTAAATAATCTAATCCTGAAGAACGAATGGGTGAAAGAGCAAATTATAGACACAATCGAAAATTTCATCCAGGAGAATGACAACAATGAGACAACATACCAAAATTTGCGGGACTCGGCTAAAGCGGTTATAAGGGGTAATTTTATATCTCTAGATGCTTACTTGCGTAAAACAGAGAAGGAGAAGATTAATGAACTGGGCTTACAACTAAAAAATCTAGAAAAAGACCAAATTACAAACCCTCAATTAAATACCAAATTGGAAATTCTGAAAATTAAAGGGGAGATCAATAAAATTGAAAATAAGAAAACTATTGAATTAATAAATAAAAGTAAGAGTTGGTTTTATGAAAAAACCAACAAAATAGATAAGCCTTTAGTTAATTTGATTAGAAAAAGAAAAGAGGAAAATCAAATTATTAGCCTCAAAAATGATAAGGGAGAACTTTCCTCCAATGAAGAGGAAATTAGAGTAATAATTAGGAGTTTCTTTGCCCAACTTTATGCAAATAAATTTGATAATGTAAATGAAATGGAGAAATATCTACAAAAATATAGATTGCCCAGATTAACAGAAGAGGAAATAAATTACTTAAATAGCCCTATTTCAGAAAAAGAAATAGAACAAGCTATTAATCAACTCCCTAAGAAAAAATCTCCAGGACCAGATGGATTTACATGTGAATTTTACCAAACATTCAAGGAACAATTAATCCCAATACTATATAAACTATTCGAAAAAATAGGGAAAGAAGGTGTACTACCAAATTCCTTCTATGACACAGATATGGTGCTGATAGCTAAACCAGGTAGGGAGAAAACTGAGAAAGAAAACTATAGACCCATTTCCCTAATGAATATTGATGCAAAAATTTTAAATAAGATTTTAGCAACAAGATTACAGAAAGTCATCCCCAGGATAATACATCATGACCAAGTAGGATTTATACCAGGAATGCAGGGCTGGTTCAATATTAGGAAAACTATTAGCATAATCAATTATATTAATAACCAAATTAATAAAAATCATATGATTATCTCCATAGATGCAGAAAAAGCCTTTGATAAAATCCAACACCCATTCCTATTAAAAACACTGGAGAGTATAGGAATAAATGGGCTTTTCCTTAAAATGATAAGTAGTATCTACTTAAAACCTTCAGCAAGCATCATATGTAATGGAGTCAAACTAGAACCATTCCCAATAAGATCAGGAGTGAAACAAGGCTGCCCACTGTCACCATTACTATTTAATATTGTATTAGAAATGTTAGCTTTAGCAATAAGAGAAGAAAAAGAGATAAAAGGAATCAGAGTAGGTAGTGAAGAAACCAAATTATCACTCTTTGCAGATGACATGATGGTATACTTAGAGAATCCTAGAGACTCAACTAAAAAACTACTAGAAACAATTCACACCTTTAGCAAAGTGGCAGGATACAAAATAAATCCACATAAATCATCAGCATTTTTATATATTACCAATAAAGTCCAGCAGCAAGAGATACAAAAAGAAATTCCATTCAAAATAACTGTTGATGGTATAAAATATTTGGGAATTTATCTGCCAAGGGATAGTCAGGAACTATATGAACTAAATTACAAAACACTTTCCACACAAATCAAATCAGACCTAGTCAATTGGAAAAACTTAAAATGCTCATGGGTAGGATGAGCGAATATAATAAAAATGACAATACTACCCAAACTAATTTACTTATTTAGTGCCATACCAATCAAACTCCCAAGAAATTATCTTACAGATCTAGAAAAAATAGTAGCAAAGTTCATTTGGAAAAACAAAAGGTCTAGAATTTCAAGGGGATTAATGAAAAAAAAGGCTGAAGATGGTGGACTTGCTGTACCAGATCTAAAACTATATTATAAAGCAGCGGTCATCAAAACCATTTGGTACTGGCTAAGAAATAGAGTAGTAGAGTAGTGGAATAGGATAGAATCACAAGACAAACGAGGCAATAACTATAGCAATTTGGTTTTTGATAAACCCAAAGACCCCAGCTTTTGGGATAAGTATTCACTATTTGACAAAAACTGCTGGGAAAACTGGAAACTAGTGTGGAAGAAATTAGGGCTTGACCCGCATCTTACACCACATACCAAGATAAGATCTAAATGGGTTCATGATCTGGATATAAAGAGTGATTTTGTAAACAAGTTAGAGGAACATAATATAGTTTACCTCTCAGACCTGTGGAGATGGAATAAATTTATGTCCAAAGAAGAACTGGAACTTTTAATTGAAAACCAGATAGATAACTTTGACTATATTAAGTTAAAAAGTTTTTGTACAAACAAAATCAATGCAGACAAGATTAGGAGGGAAGCAATAAATTGGGAAATCATCTTTACATTTAAGGGTTCTGATAAAGGTCTCATCTCTAAAATATATAGAGAATTGTCTCATATTTATAAAAATTCAAGCCATTCTCCAATCAATAAATGGTCAAAGGATATGAACAGACAATTTTCAGAGGATGAAATTAAAACTATTTATAGTCATATGAAAAGGTGCTCCAAATCACTATTGATCAGAGAAATGCAAATCAAGACAACCCTGAGATACCACTTCACACCTGTCAGATTGGCTAAAATGACAGGAAAAGTTAATGATGAATGTTGGAGGGGTTGTGGGAGGGCTGGGACACTGATGCATTGTTGGTGGAGCTGTGAACGGATACAGCCATTCTGGAGAACAATTTGGAGCTATGCTCAAAAAGTTATCAAACTGTGCATACCCTTTGACCCAGCAGCATTTCTATTGGGCTTATATCCCAAAGAAATCATAAAGGAAGGAAAAGGCCCCACATGTGCAAGAATGTTTGTGGCAGCCCTTTTTGTAGTGGCTAGAAACTGGAAATTGAATAGATGCCCTTCAATTGGAGAATGGCTGAATAAATTATGGTATATGAATATTATGGAATATTATTGTTCTGTAAGAAATGACCAGCAAGATGATTTCAGAGAGGCCTGGAGAGACTTACATGAACTGATGCTGAGTGAAATGAGCAGAACCAGGAGATCATTATACACGGCAACAACAGTACTATATGACGATCAATTCTGATGGACATGGCTCTCTTCAACAATGAAATGTTTCAAACCACCTCCAATTGTTCACTGAAGAAAGCCATACACACCCAGAGAGAGGGATGCGAAATGTGGGCCACAACATAACATTCTCATACTCCTTGATTGATGTTTGCTTACATTGTGTTTCCTTTATCTGATATATCGTTTGTGTAGATAAGATTTTTCTTGCACACCAATGATAAGTTTGGAAATATGTATACATATATTTGATTTGCCAATATTTTAACATAATTAACATGTAGTGGATATCCTGCCATCTAGGGGAGGGCTGGTGAGTTGGGGGGAAAAATTTGTAACGGAAAGCTATGTAAGGGTTATTGTTGAAGAATTACCCACACATATGTTATGCAAATAAAATAAAAATTAAAAAAAAAAAAGAATTGGCAAAGAAGAAAGAATCTCACCATAGAAACCTACTTTGGGAATAGGGAAGACCAGAGTTCATCTTCAGAGGACAATGAAGTAAAAAAAAAAAAAAGCTTCTACCCTAAAAGAGTAACATGAAATGTCTCCCTGCTCAGAGAGAATTTATAGAACTCAAAAAAGAATTTAAAAATCAAATGAGAGACATTGAGGAAAAACAAAAAATCTGAAAAAACAAGAAATTATGAAAAAAATTAACCAATTAGAAAAGGAGATATAGTCTCAAAGATTAAAATATTTTTTTGAAAATTAGAATTGGGTAAGGAGAAGCAGTGAAGCTATGAGAGACCAAGAAATAACAAAACAAATTATAAAGAATGAGAAAATAGAATGGAATGTAAAACATAAGAAAAACAACAGATCAAGTAGAGAAAATACAAAATGATTGGACTGCTTGAAAGTTGTGACCAAAAAGAAAATCTTGACACAATAATGCAGGAAATAATCCAAAAAAAAATTGTCTTTGAGTGATAGAACATGAAAGGAAAGTAGCAATAGAAAAAATCCACTGATCATCACCTCAGTGAAATCCTTTGTGGAAAACACACATGAATATTATTGCCAAATTTCAAGACCCCCACATCAAAGAGAAGATTTTGCAAGAAACAAAGCAAAAAAAAATTCAAATATGCTGGAGCAACAATTAGAATTGTGCAGGACTTGTCAGCATCTATAATAAAAGACCATAACTCTTGGAGTCATATCTACTGACAATTAAAAGAACTAGGCCTGTAGCCAAAAATATCATATCCAGCAAAATTATAATATTACAAAAATGGGCATTCAATAAATTTACAGATTTTCAGAACTTTCTATCAACCAAATCCAAACTTAACAGAAAATTTAATATCAAAGATATTACCAAAGATCAATTTCAAGGAACTCAATATGAACAAATTGTTTATGGCTTTTTTTTTCATGAGAAATGTATACTAGATGTTTAAGATTCACATCAACAATAGGGTAGCTCAAAAAAAAGATATGCAGAGTTAAAGTAAAATTAGTAATTGTGTTATACAAATGAGGTGCACAGGAAGAATAGTGGCATTAGAAGGAAGAGGGCTCATAGTTCTGAAAACCTACTCACATCAGAAATAAGTTTAATAAACAACACAACATATACACCATGAAAGGTATAGCACCCTCTAAAATCTTTTTAAAAATAAGGGTGGAGGGATAGTTGGATGGGGAAGCAAATCGTATGGGAAAAAGACAGGGAGAGATCCATGGGTGGGGGGAGGTTAGTAATAGCAAGTCTAGTTAAGGAGCAGAATTGAAGCAAAGAATCAGCAGGAATAGAAAAGATATGTGGGTTTATGTATATAGCTACATATGTATACATAAATATACTTTTTCTTAACTGTATCTTGCTTGGCGGTAGTGGGGATGAAAGGGGGAAAAAGAATAAAGTAAATAAGATAAGCAGTAGAGAACAAAACAACAATGTATAAGGAATTGACGAACATTTATTAATATAATTTTTCCTACTAATATATACTTTTCTTGATCTGGTAATTTATTGTTATATATTTTGAATCCTCTTGCATGTTCTGCTGGACACATGACAATATTTTCTTTTTTTGTATTCTTTTTCTGTTTTTCTTCTGTTTTTTCAAATAAAATTTTAAAAAAAGAAAAGAAAGCAATAGCACTGTTCTGGGACGACTAGCTGTAAATGACTTTGCTATTCTAGGGAATACAATCATCCATGACTGCTCTTACAGTGAAAAATCCTATCCTTACCCAAAGAAGGAACTGATGGAGTCTGAATATAGAACCAAGGATTCTCTGTTTCTCTCTCTATCTCTCTCTCTTTATTTTTAACTTAATTTTTCTTGAGGGTTTTTATTCTCACTAGGGTGGAAGATCAATGTTTTCTTTCACAACTTGACTTTAATGGAAATGCTTTGCATAACTTCACATGTGGTTTCTTAATTGTGAGTGGCCAAAAGGGAGAGAATATTAAATATTAAAATATTAAAAAACAAATATCAAAATATTAAAAACAAATATAAAAATATTTTTGTTTTAAATGTAACTGGAAAAAATTAAACAAAATTAAATTTTTAAAAATCAAGTTAGCATTTCCTGAGTATCTTACTGCACAAAACTGAGTAAGTATAAGAGTTTTTCTCAAAGACTTCGTGATTCCAGTAAAGGAAACAAGATTGACACACATGAAACAACTATAATATAATACAAGATTATGGGATTAGTGTTAGACCAATCTGTACCTAAACAAGAATTCTTATTAAATATTTTCTAGGTAAATGTGTTCCAGGTCCACCCAGGTCATCTTTATTACAGCAAGAATTCATGCTGTGGATAAAATGGAGATAAAGTTGGATGGGTAGGATGGAGTCTGAATATTGGTGACTTCGAAAGCCACTCTCATATGAAGGACAGAACATCTATGCTGAACCTTCAAAGGAGATCAGAAAGGACATTTAGGCAGAGAATCATGAGAGAGATAGTGTCATGAAAACCTTGGAAGAAGAAAGTATTCAGAATGAAAATAGGGGAAAATAAGATTAGTAAACATTGCAGAAAAGTCAAGATGCTATTGGATTTAACTATCAAGAAATCTGATGACTTTGAAGATAGTAGTTTCAGGTGGTACAGGATATTGAGATAATAGATATTCTACATTTTTACTAGTAATAATTTAGGTAGTGTAAATTATAGCAAGTATATACATATATATTTAAGAAAGGAATTTCCTAGTTAAATGATGTGAACTATTGTTAGCAAGAGTAATTGTGAAATCTCCTTTTATTAAGACTGTATATTTTTATTTTTAATTTTTTGTCTAAACAGAGTACAGAGCATGTATAATTGGCATTAGGTCTCTATCTGGAAGTAAAAAGGAAGAGAAGGAATAAGCATTTATATAGCACCTAATATAGGCCAGGCATTGTGCTAAACACTTTACAAATATTATCTAATTTAATCCTTACAACAACTCTATGATTTAGATGCTGTTATTTTCCTCATTTAACAACTGAGAAAATTGAAGCAAACAGGTTAAGTGGTTGGCTGGGTCATATTGTTCTTGTAGTTTTTATAATATTTAATTACATGCAAATATAAATACATACGAAGATAGTTTTCAGCATTCTCCCTTATAAAACCTTGTGTTCATATTTTTTCTCCCTCCCTCTCTACCTCCTTTCTCCCTTAGACAGCAAGTAATGGGATATAGGTTAAACTTGTGCAATTCTTCTAAACATATTTCCATATTCATCATTCTACATTTAAAAAATCAGATAAAAAGTAAAAAAAAAACCATAAGAAAGGGAAAAAAGCAAACAACAACAAAAAAAAGGCAAAGATACTATGCTTTGATCCACATTCAGTCTCTCTCCAGATGTGGATGGCACTTTCCATCACAAGTTTATTGGAATTTCCTTAAGTTATCTCATTGTTGAAAAGAGCCAAATCCATAACAGTTGATCATCACATAATCTTGTTACTGTTTACAATGTTCTCTTGATTCTGATTACTTCAACTTACCATCAGTTCATGTAAGTCTTTACAGGCTTTTCTGAAATCATTCTGTTCATCATTTCTTATACAACAGTAATATTCCATTACATTCATAAACCCTGACTTATTCAACCATTCCCCAGCTAATGGGCATCCACTCAGTTTCCAATTCCTTGCCACTAAAAAAGGGCTACTAAAAACATCTTTGCACATGTGTTTCCTTTTCATTTTTCTGTGATCTCTTTGGGAAACAGACCCAGTAGACACACTACTGGATCAAAGGGGTAGGCAGAGTTTGATAGCCCTTTGGACATAGTTCCAAATTGCTCCCTCGTATGGTTGAATCATTTCACAATTCCAGCAATAATGCTTTAGTGTCCCGGTTTTCCCACATCCCTTCCAACTTTATTGTTATCTTTTCCTGTTATATTAGCTGATCTGAGAGGTGTGAAGTGGTATCTCAAAGTTGTCTTAATTTGCATTTCTCTAATCAATTCTGATTTAGAACATTTTTTTTCATATGACTAGAAATAACTTTAACTTATTCATCTGAAAATTCTCTGTTCATATACTTTGACCAATTGAGGAATGGCTTGTATTCTTATAAAATTGAGTCAATTCTCTCTATATTTTAGAAATGAGGTCTTTATCAGAAACACTGAATGTAATTATTTTTCCCCAGCTTTCTGCTTCCCTTTTAATCTTGGTTTTGTTTGTGCAAACCCTTTTCAATTTAATGTAATCAAAATTATCCATTTTGCATTTTACAATGTTCTTTAGTTCTTCTTTGGCCATAAATTCTTTCCTTTTCCATGGTTCTGAGAAGTAGATTATTCCTCAGTCTCCTAATTTACTTATAGCATCACCCTTTTATATCTAAATCATGAACTCATTTTGACCTTATCTTAATATAGGATCTTAAGATGTTGGTCAGTGCTTAATTTATGCTATATTATTTTGCAGTTTTTTTCAGCAATTTTTGTCAAATTGTGAGTTTTTATCCCAGAAGCTAGAGTTTTTGGGTTTATCAAACACTATTGTGACTTGTGAACCTAGCCTATCCCACTGACCCACTACTCTGTTTCTTAGCCAGTACCAAATGGTTTTGATGACCATGCTTTATAACAGAGGTTTAAGTCTGGTGCAGCTAGGCAACTTTCTTTGCAATTTTTTTTTCACTAATTCCCTTGAAATTCTTTACCTTTTGTTTTTCCGGATGAATTTTGTTTTTATTTTTCTAGTTCTATAAAATAATTTCTTGGCATTTTGATTGATATGGAATTGTAGATTAGGTAGAATTTTCATTTTTATTACATTATCTTAGCCTATTCATGAGCATTTGATGTTCTTCCAATTTTTTAGATCTAACCTTATTTGTGTGAAAAGTATTTTGTAATTGTGTTCATATAGTTCCTGACCTTGCCTTGGCAGATAGACTCCCAAATATTTTATATTATCTACAGTTATTTTAAATGGGATTAATATTTTTATTTCTTGCTGTTGGGCTTTGTTAGTATCATGTAGAAATGCCAATGATTTATATGGGTTTATTATATATCCTGCAACTTTGCCAAAATTTCTAATTGTTTTCTAGTAGTTTTTAGTTGATTCTCTAGGAGTCTCTAAATATACTACCATATCATTTGCAAAAAGTGGTAATTTTGTTTCCTCATTATATACTGTAATTCCTTCAATTTCTCTTAAGTATCTAAGTCTAAATTTGAATACTGATTTAAGGCCCAGCATTCTCTCCACTGTGTTATCTAACTGCACCTAAAATACATTATGAAGTGCATTTTACTGATTTTTTAATTAACAATTTAATTAACAATGATGGAATAGAGGACCACCAAAATTAGTAATATTAATACAATAAAGCTTAGGATAGCTTGTTTCTTTTCTCCTTTTTTAAATTTCAAAATTAATTAGCAAGGAATCTGAGTTTAATTCAACAAATATTATCTTCTTTACCATTAACTGAACACAATTTTTTTCCTTTTTAGGAGTTGGAAAAGGTGATGGAACAGATCTGAAAATAGTAATATTTGTGAATAAAAAAATTGTTCACACTTGTGTGTGTTCATCTTTAAAGAGCTGTCAGGTGGGTTGTTGTTGTTTACAAATAATTTTACTTTAAAAATTTACTTAAAAATCATTTTAACAGATACCAAAAAAAAATGAAATAACCAACCAAAACTGGGAATAAAACACTATATTAGTCCATGTACATTACTGACTCATTTCTATGGAACAATAATCCATCAGTGTAGGTATTTCCTCTACTAGTAAAGGTCATAATCTTCTTATAATATATTCTCATATGTGTCATTCTTATCTTATGTCCTTTCATCAATCCTCCATTTCATACCCACTCAGTGCACTAGAGAACTCCATTGAGTTGCTTAATATTTCATGGATACCAGTCAGTCAGCAAATAAATATAGTATCAGCTATGTGTCAGACCTGAGGATGCAAAGAAAGGCAAATGACAATATCTGTTTTATGTGGTGGCAAAGAATTGGAAAATTAGTAGATGCCTATCAGTTGGGGAATCATTGAATAAGTTATGGCATATGAAAGTAATGAAATACTATTATTCTATAAAAAATGATGAGCAGGTTGATTTTAGAAAGGCCTAGAAAGATTTACATGAACTTATGCTAAGCAAAACAAGCAGAACCAAGAAAATACTGTACACAGCAACAGCAAGATTGTGGGATGATCAACTATAACAGATTTGATTCTTCTTAGTGGTTCAGTAATCCAAGGCAATCCCAATAAACTTTTGATGAAACACACTATCCAGAGAGAAAAATATAGAGACTGAATATAAATTAACAAGTGTCCTGTTCACTTTTTTCTGTTTTTTTCTCTCTTGTGGTTTTTCCCTTTTGTTCTCATTTTTCTTTCCCAACATAATTCATAAGAAAATGTTTTTTAAAATGAATGTACTTAAAAAAAATGAATGTACTTGTATAACCAAAAAATTTTGTTTTTACATGTAACTAGGGAAAATAATTTTTAAAAAAGACAGTCTCTGCCTTCAAAAAGCTCACAAAATGGGAGAGACAACATACAAACAGTTACATATATAGTCAATTTCATAATGGCATGCTTGCCTGTGTTCTGGATAATGGTGATAAAGGCTGTGTGCTTGTTTTCATGATTTTTAGCATGATGTTTTCAGCCATAATGTCAGAACACCTTCAATGAGTGTGGCTTCAAGATCAGCTACTTCACTGATCATCAATTCTTCAACTTGAAAAGGCTATAAACCTAAACTAAAGTGGAGGGAGTCTCAGTGCATAATTTTTTTGTTTGCAGATGATTGTGCACTCAGTTCAGATGGGATGCAACAAAGTATGGATAGATTCTCTGCTGTTTGTACTAATTTTGGCCACCAAAAAAAAATGTAGATTCTTCACAACCAGTACCACATTATCCATATGTGGAACTATCAGTTACAGCAAATGGAAAAGTTCTGAATATAGTAAGTAGATTGTATACTTTCCAGGGATGTACACATTGATAACAAGGTTGACCACATATTGCCAGAACTAACTCAGTGTTTGGGAAATTACAAGAGAAAATATGGGAGAGAAGAACTATTAGACTGCTTACCAAACTGATGACCTCATTCCTGTATGTGAAACCTCAATAGTATATCAACATCATGCCAGGAAAATGAATTATTTCTATTTGAATTATCTCGTTAAACTATGAGTTAAACTATAATCTTTATGCAAATGACTCATATATAGATATACATGTACACACACACATATATGTGTGTATATGTATATATGTATATATATATAGTCCTAGCTTCTTCTTTGACTCTTAGTTTTGCATCAACTATTGCACACTTCAAATTGGATGTCCCAGAGATATCTCAGAACAAACATGTTTACAACTGAACTCTTTATCTTTCATTGACCCATGTCCACAAATTCCGTTCTTCAAACTCTTACCTATTTTTGTTAGATCCATAACCTCAGTGTTATTTTGAATTACTCATTCTCCCTTATTCTGCATATCTAATTATTTCACAAATCTTGCTCTTTATACCTCCAAAATATCTCTCACATCTGATTTTAGGTGAGGTCCTTGTCACCTCTCAGTTGGAATATTGAAAAGCTTCTGTAATTGATCTCCGTGATTCAAACTCTTCCCACAAAAGTTTATCTTAAACACTATTGTCCAAATAATTTTCCTTAAACACAGATATCACCATATGACTCCCCTATTCAATCAATTGGAGAAGCTCCCAACTGTTTCTAGAATAAAATGTAAACTCCTCTATTTAGCTTTTATAATCTTCCTAACCTATTTAATTTAAAATTCTATTTTATTTTCAGTTCCCAATTCTTTCCTTTTTTTTTCCTCCTACTCTACAATCCCAAGAAAAATAGAACTCATTGCAAACATATATAGTCAAGCAAAAAAATTTCTACATTGCCTTTCTTCCCCCAAAAGCAAGAAAAAGAGATAGGAGAAAATATGCTTCAATCTTCATTTCCAGCTCATTAGTTCTTTGTCTAGAAGTAGATAGCATTTTTCATTATATGTCTTTGGAATTGTGGTTGAACATTGTATCAGTAAGAATTACTAAACCTTTCATAGTTGATTAACTTTACAATATTGTTATAATTATATAAACTATTCTCCTGGTTGTGCTCATTTCACTTTGGATTGGTTCATACAATTCTTTGCAGGTTTTTATGAAACCATACACTTCATCATTTCTTACAGTACAATAGTGTCCCATCATCTCATATCACACAACTTATTTGGGAATTCCTTAATTGATGGGCATCCCTTCAGTTTACAATTCTTTGTCATTACAAAAAGAGCTGCTATGATTTTTAAAAAATATGGGTTCTTTTCCTATTTGTGTGATTTCCTTGGAGTATAGACCTAGTAGCATGATCATTGTGTCAAAAGATATGCAAATTTTAATAGCTTTTCAAGCAAGATTCTAAATTACTTTTCAGAATGATTGGGCTAGTTCACAGCTCTACAAACAGTACCCTAGAGCATCTATTTTCCCAAATCTCCTCCAGTGTTTGTCATTTTTTCTTTTCTGTCTTTTTAACCAACCTTATGGATAATGGGTAGTACTTTAGAATTGTTTTAATATGCATTTCTTTAATTATTAATGATTTTTAGCATTTTTATATAGCTATTAATAGCTTGGATTTCTTCTGAAAACTACCTTTTGTGTTCTTTGACCATTTATCAACTAAGGAATGCAAAACTTGGTATATCAAATTTTTTTCTCCCCTCCTTTCCCCCACTCTCTCCCCTAAACAGCAAATAATCCAACATATGTTAAACATGTGCAGCTCTTCTCTATATATATTTCCGCAATTATCATCCTCCATAAGAAAAATAAGATCCAAAAAGGAAAAAAATGAGAAAGAAAACAAAATGCAGGTCCTTATTTTTATGTTTGATTCAGTTCCCTATAAGTTTGGGAAACATATACCTTTGTAAAGGTATTGGAAACATATGACCATATCAGAAAAACTTGCTGCAAAGATTTTCTTCCCAGTTTCCCACCTTCTAATTTTAGCTGTATTGGTTTTATTTGTGCAAGACCCTTTAAAATTTATATAACCAAAATTTTAGGTCTTCTGTACATTCTTAACTCTTCTTTGGTCATGAACATTTTTACCAGTCTATAGGCTTGACAGTTGTTTTTTTCCATGCTCTAATAATTTGTTTATGATATTGCCCTTTATATCTAAATCATGTACCCATTTTGAAGCATATCTTCATATTTGGTGTGAGATGTTGGTCTAGGCCTAGTTTTTTTTCCATATTACTTTCCAATAGTTTTTTTAATAGTAAATTCTTGCCCCAATATTTGGGATTTTGGGGTTTATCAAATACTGTGCTATTATGCTCATTTGCTTTTATTTAGTGAATAACCAATGTGTTCTGCTGCACATGTGCAAAAATGTTTGTGTCAGGCCTTTTTGTAATGGCAAGAAACTGGAAACTGAGTGGGTGCCCATCACTTGGAGAATGGCTGAATAAGTTATGGTATATGAATGTTATGAAATGTTATTGTTCTATAAGAAATGATCAGCAAAATGATTTTAAAGAGGCCTGGGGAGGCTTACATGAACTGATGCTAAGTGAAATGAGCAGAACCAGGAGATGATAATACGTGGCAACAACAAGATTATACAATGATCAATTCTGATGGATGTGGCTCTTTCCAACAATGAGATGATTCATATCAATTCCAATGATCTTATGATGGAAAGAGCCATCTACACCCAGAGAGAGGACTGTGGGAACAGAGTGTGGATCACAACATAGCATTATCACTCTTTCTGCTGTTGTTTGCTTGCATTTTGTTTTCTTTCTCAGTTTTTTTTTTCCTTCTTGATCCAATTTTTCTTGTGCAGCAAGATAACTGTATAAATATGTATGCACATATTGGATTTAACATATTTTAACATATTTCACATGTATTGGATAACCTGCCATCTAGGGGAGAAGGTGGGGGGAAGGAGGGAAAATTTGGAACAGAAGGTTTTGAAGGGTCAATGTTGAAAAATTACCCATGCAAATGTTTTGCAAATAAAAAGCTTTAATAAAAATAGTACATTAAAAAAAAACAAAAAAAAATGGTCAATTATGCTTGTAGTTTTCCCAATTATAAACCAGCCCTGCATTCCTGGCATAAATCCAGTCTTGTGAGAGTATGTGTTCTTCATGATATGATGTTATAATATTTATGCTAGTATTTTATTTAAAGTTTTTGCATCAATATTCCCTAAGGGAAATGCATATACTGTTTTCTTTTTTCTGTTTTGACTCTCCATGGTTTAAATATCAAGACCATATTTATGACATAGAAAGAACTTGTTAGGATGCCTTTATCTCTTTTTCCCCAAACAGTTTATATAATATTAGTATTAATATTAGAGAAGGAGCAGTCAGGTAGGAGGAACACCAGTGTTTCCTAAAACATAGGTTTAACTATGCCAGTATGTTGCCTAAGCCCAATAGAATAAAAAATGACCTGACTTTTGAAGCCATGCATATTTAGGCTTTACCTTACCTTATTTCCATCTACCCCCTGAACTTTTATTTCCATTCCATTCCCAACAAGAATCACCAGCTCTAATCAATCTGGCTTTGATGGTCCTAGAATACATTTGACTAGTAAGCATTTACGGAGGGGATTAATATTTGGACCTAGGTTGGTCCAGGTGACTTTTGACTTACTTTTCAACTCAGATTCTGTGATATAAATAAGACATTGAATTTAGTGTGCAAAAGGAGACACATTTAAAAATATATCAGTTAGAGTTCTTGCCCTCAGAGAACTTAATCTACAAGACAGACAGCATAATGTTGTAAAAGGAATGATAGATTTTGAGTGTAAAGGCCTATATTCAAATTCCAACCTTGACACCTACTAGCCTGCTTGATGAAATTGTTATCTCTCATCCCACACCCTATAAAATGACAGAGGAGGATCTCCATTTGAGCAGAACATCATAAATATGCAAGGGAGTGTTATGAAATAAGCAGTTTATAGTCAGATTATGTAGTTATAGGGCATGGCTTTGAAATGTCACACTAAAAAAGATATGAGAATATGTAGTAAAGAGAAACACTAGCAGTTTTGGAGGAGTGACATGATGCAATAAAAGTAGGATATATCAAAGATCAGTGGTCAATGATTATGATTATGATTACTGATCAGGGAGACTCAGATAGGAATCAATTACAGTAATCCAGGTGACAGGTGATATGGAGCTGAACTAGAATGATAGCAGTGGGGTCAAAAACATGAGCTAGATACAAAAGACATTTCAGAAGTAGAATTAACAAGATTAGGCAAGTGATGGAATTTAGAAGCAGAAGGAGAGGGAAAAAATCACTCAACTTTTGAAACAAGGTGTCAGAATGTAAATGAATCTATGAATGAAAATTATTTGTTAAACACTATATCTAAGAAACTATGCTAAATACTGAAAATGCAAATACAAAAAGACATGCCCCAGCGTCATCTTACATTTTAATAAGAGAATGATAGCCAGGGAGAGGTGTTTTGAACTAGGAAGTGGTGAGGATACATAGTAGAGCCATAGAGCAGTTGATTTACATGTCCTTTCCAGAAATGAACATGTTGAATTCATTACAATTCCCAAAGCTAAAGATAGAAGAGAGAATGGTAAGAGAATGAGGACTGTCACTTGAACAGTAGCATGATAAGTCTAGGCATTGCTGGACCAAGGAGTATGCTCAATTTGGTTGCCTTCCTTAATATTCTTGACCTTTGTTCTTCCAGTTGAGTTATTATTTTTTTCTAACTCTATAAAAATTGTTTTTGGACATTTTATTGGTAAGGCAATGAATAAGTAGGTTAATTTAGGTAGAATTATCATTTTTATTGGCTCAGCCTCTTCATATGTAATTAATATTTCTCCAATTAATTGGATCTGAGTTTGCAAGAAAAGCATTTCATAATTGTATTTTAAAATTTCTGGGTTTGCCTTGTAAATTACAAATATTTTATATTTTCTATAGCTATTTTAAATCAAATTTCTCCTTCATCTCTTTCTTCTGAACTTTGTTGGTAATACATAAAAATGCTGATGAAATATGTGGGTTTATTTCATGTTCTGCAACCTTGATGTAAATCATTTCAACTAGTTTTTAAGTTGATTCTTTAAGATTTTCTAAATATACCATATCATCTGTAAAGAATGATAATTGTGTTTCCTCATTTCCTGTTCTAATTTCCTCAATATTTCTTATTGCTATAGCTAGTATAAATAGAAGTGATAATGGGCATCTTTGCTTTACTCCAGATCTTACTGGGAAGGTTCATAGTTTAGGAATTATAAGAAACATCTTCCCACATGTGAATATAAAAAGTTTAACTTTATTAAACCCCTTATGATTTCTTTTTCCTATCATTCTTTTTATGCTTTTTGGAATCTTGTATTTGAAGTCAAATTTTCTATTCATTTCTAATCTTTTCACTAGAAAATGCTTGTAAGTTCTCTAATTAAACATTTATATTTTCCCCTGAAGAATTACTCAGTTTTGCTGATAGTTTATTTTTGGTTATAATCCTAGCTCCTTTGCTTTCCAGAATATCATATTCCAAGCTCTCATATTTTTTTTTAAATTTGGAAACTGCTAAATCTTTTGTGATCCTTACTGTACTCTTTAGATTTTGAATTGTTTCTCTTTGGCTGCTTGCAATATTTTCTCCTTGAGTTGGAAGCTCTGGAAGTTAGCTCTAATGTTCCTAGGAGTTTTTACATGGGAATCTCTTTCAAGAGATGAGCAATGGATTCTTTCCATTTCTATTTTACTCTCTGATTCTAGGATCTTAGGGCAATTTTCCTTAATTTCTTGAAATTTCTTAGTGTTTAAGTTCTTTTTAAAAAATCATGACTTTCAGCTTCAATACTTCTTAAATTATCTCCTCTCAATCTGTTTTACAGGTAAGTCATTTTTTCAATAAGATTTTTCACACTTTCTTCTATTTTTTCATTTTTTTAAATTTTGTTTCATTGTTTCTTGATGTCTCATGGAGTCATTAGCTTCTACTTGCCCAATTTTAATTTCGAAAGAAATTTTTTCAGTGAGCTTTTATGCCTCTTTTTCCATTTGGCCAATTCTATTTGTTAAGTTGTTATTTTCTTCAGTATTTTTTATGCCTCTTCCCCCCATCACCACCTCTTAGGACAAGTTTAATAGAGTTATCACACATCTGATAGGCTCAGGCCCAAAGGGTTGTCTATGGTACAAACATTGTTAATACAAGCTTTGATCATTAAGAGTGAGAAAGAGAGACCCAAAAGGCCTGAGGCAGGCTCAGCCAGCTGGCTGCTGTCCTGAGGGAGGAAGGAATGATGTTAAATGATCAGTCCCGACAGGGAGAGAACATGTCCATCTACCCCACATTGTTTGGGCTCCCTCTACAAAGGCCTTTCAGTTGTTTGAGGATGATTAAGCATATTTGTTCTTGACCAGTGGACAGCAGCTAAGTAAGTCCACAAGCCCCCTGTGGGAGTTAAAGGAGAAGGACATCCACACCTGCAGAGAACAGCTCAGTGCTCCCTGGAAAAGCACTCCTTACTATTCTGAGCATCAGGCTTGATCATGTCACTCCCAGGTATCCAGCCAGCAGGATCCATTTTCCCATGCTTGTTTGTGAACTGGAAGGCCTGGATAAGCCACAGAGTTTCATTTACAGAGCAGCCCACAGGAAGGTCATTGATGGTGATCTGGTGAAGGATCCCCTTCTCATCAATGAGAAGAACTTTGAATGAAATTTCTTCATTTGCCTTGAATTCACCTTAATCTCGAGCAATGGTTTTTGGACTCAAGACATCAATGGAATACTTAGTCTACTGTTCTTCTTGACCATGTTGACTCAGAAAAGGTGATAAAAAAGTGAAATCACTGAAGCACCAATCACTTGGCAGTTGAGTTTCTTAAATTCTTCAGCTTGATCACTGAATGCAATAATCTGACTACCACTTTGTAGTCAGAAAGGATAATGTCTTTGAATCCACCATAACAGCTGGAGCTCTGAAATTGGGGACTGAGTACCCAGTCTTGACATTTCCCACTGGCATGTTGACAACACCAGCTGGGCTCCACAGACAACTTCAGAAGAAAGAGAAAGGTGAATATGCAAAAAGAGACTGTACAGAATGTCTTTTGTGCCTCTTTTACTAAGCCATTTAGTCTACTCTAATTTTCTTTCATAGTTTTCTTTTCTTTTTTCAATTATTCCTTTCCCCCTCTTGAGTTTTTAAATTCATTTTTAACTCTAACAGGAATTCTTGTTGGACTTGTGTCAAATTCACATTTTTCTTTGAGGCTTTGCTTGTAGTTGTTTTGAAGCATTGTCTTCTGAGTTTGTGTCTCAATCTTCCTTGTCACTATGGTAACTTTTTATAGTCAATTTTTTGGTTTGTTTTTATTTTTGCTCATTTTACAGCCTATTTCTTAACTTTTTACTTTTTATTAAAGTCAGGCATAAAGGATAAAGAGAGCATTGTCCCAATTTTTTCATGCTACTGTTTTCAGAGCTAGTTCTGGGAAACCATAAGTTTTCAGTGTTTCCAAGATGGTGTTACATTAGGAGCGGTATGGTCACTTCTTTTTATTTTAATTAAGGCTTTTTATTTTCCAAAACATATGCATGAATAATTTTTTAATATTGACCCTTGCAAAACCTTGTGTTCCAATTCTCCCCACTACCCCTCCTCCCCTAGATGGCAAGTAATCCAATATATGTTAAACACAGTAAAAATATATGTTAAATACAATATATGCATATGTATTTATATAATTATTTTGCTGCACAAGAAAAATCAGATCAAAAAGGAAAAAATGAGAAAATAAAATGCAAGCAAACAAGAAAAAAAATGCTATGTTGTGAAACACATTCCGTTCCCACAGGCGTCTCTCTGGGTGTAGATTGCTCTCGCTATCACAAGATCATTGGAACTGGTTTCAGTCATCTCATTGTTGAAAAGAGCTGCATCCATCAGAATTGATCATTGTAAAATCTTGTTGTTGCAGTGTACAATGATCTCCTGGTTGTGCTCACTTCACTTAGCATCAGTTCTGGCCTCTCTGAAATCATGCTGCTGGTCGTTTCTTACAGAACAATAATGTTCCATGACATTCATATAACATAATTTATTCAGCCATTCTCCAACTGATGGGCATCCACTCAGTTTCCAGTTTCTAGCCACTACAAAAAGGTCTGCTATAAACATTTTTGCATATGTAGGTCTCTTTCCCTCCTTTAATGTCTCTTTGGGATATAAGTCCAGTAGAGACACTGCTGGGTCAAAGGGTATGCACAGTTTGATAGCCCTTTGAGCATAGTTCCAAATTGCTCTCCAGAGTGGTTGGATCTGTTCACAATTGCACCAACGATGTATCAGTGTCCTAGTTTTCCCACATCCCCTCCAACATTTGTTATTATCTTTTCCTGTCATCTTAGCCAATCTGAGAAATAAGTAGTGGTATCTCATAGTTGTCTTAATTTGTATTTTTCTGAACAATAGGATCACTTCTGGTCTGTGCTCTTCAGGAAGGGACTTTGTTCTCCTATAGCCACAAGTGGTATTATTCCTCCTGGCCTTGGAACTGAGATCAGAGCCCCAATTCCTCCTCCTCCTTAGTCACAAGCACTAGTGCTCCTCTTTACCTTGGGACTGAAACCTAGAACTGAATATGAGTAACAGGGTCCTGAACCCATTGCCAGCAAAGGATCCTCTGTAATTTCTTCTGACCAATTGTCCAATTCCCTTATCATTTGTGAGAGCAGCCAAAGCTACTGCTACCACTGATGCAGTAATCTCCAAGGCTTGCTATTGGCATTAATTTTTTTCTGGTGACCTCCTATGTTGTCTTGGGCTGAAAAATTGTTTCACCCCAACCTTTTGTTGGTTGTGCTGTTCCAGAATTCTATTTGAAGCATTACTTTCAAGTTGTTTGGTGGGGAATTTAGGAAAGTTCTGGTGAATTGCTGCCTCCATACTATTATCTTAACTCCACCCTGTGCACCTTGATTATTAATGCTTCTAAGTTGCATTTTTCAATCACAGATATTGCATGATGATGAAAATAATTTGATAAATATCAACCTAAAAACCTGTCCAGACCTTTGTGGTGATGTGAAAATTAAGTTTTTCTCCAGTTCTGTAAGTACAACAAAAAGCAAACAATGTAATTCTTAGCTTTTAAATTTTCTCTAACTATTTTCTCAAAGGAGAACTAGCCAATCTTTAATTTTCAGTGGAAGGAGGGAATGAAGATTGCATTGATCATGGAGATCCACAAGCTATGAAAGCCCTAAATCCCAATTTTTCCCAATAAATTCAATCCCGAACTACCAAAACTTTCACTAGAATTGTAAACCAATAACAGTTTGGTATAGCTAAATTGACTGATACAAATTTTACTTCCAGTCAATTTCGGCTATTCCTCCACTGGAAAATCAGCACTACAATGGTAAAAGATAGGAGAATTAGTTAAGGATGATTTTATGGAATAGATCACTGTTTTCGGGTCCCATGCAACTGAGTAACCTGGAATTATACTCTCAATCACTATATTTGAATAATGGAAAGAACACTGGCTAAAACATAGGAAGCCTGGTTGTTAGTCCTGATTCCATAACTTATTAATAATATAATCATAGACATTTAATATATGTGGGCTTCAATTTGTCTAATAAAATTTTGGAAAGTATATGTATATGTATTTTTTGTATATATGAAAACCTCTTAATCTCACAAGGTTAATATCAAACAATGGATTAAAAGCATTTTGAAAATATTAAATGATTAAAATTATTAGTTCTTTAATAATATCTTATTACAGAAAAAGATATATTTAAGAAAGATATGAAATCTTTTATACATTCTGTCTAGTAGTGTCTAAACTAATTTAAACTAATATAATTGACCAATATTTAACTGAAGGGTGTGAGCTGAGATTTCAGTATTTTTAGAATTGAAATAACTAGTTCTTGAAATCAATATTACTAAGAGAAAAAAAATAACCCTTTTAACACAGATATATTTTATGTATTTTAGAACCTTCCTAAACTATATGAGAAGTGTCCATTTTTCTTTTGCTTCAATACAGCTTTTATAGAAAAAAACAGGTATGATGTATGACCTAATTAAATTAAATTCACCCCAATGAAAAACTAGGGTGTGTGTGTGTGGTGTGTGTGGTGTGTGTGTGTGTGTGTGTGTGTGTGTGTGTGTGTGTGTGTGAAAAGAGAAAACAAAGAAAGGAGACATTGGGTAAATGACCAGTATTTTGATTATCAGCTAACATTTAAACATGAGCATTGATAGGTTCAAAAAATAAAAACTGAAATATCAGTTACTTAAATTTGACATCAGGGAAGTTAAAAATTGGTTTTGAGATGAATATACTAAAGAAATGTCCAATATGTGTGTGAATCCCAAGCCTAAAAGAGGGTATCTGGAGTTCTGTTTGTCTGTTTGTCCTGGTCAAGGGATGAGTGAAAAGTTAGTTACTTCAAAATTGTGTATTTGTTGGCATTGTTGAAAAACCAGTCTTTATACAAAAAGAAAACTTTGATTTTAAAATGATTCATTTTAGGTCTGGAGAAATAGAAATATAGTAACTAGTAGAAATTCTCAGAAAAAAGAGCCACATATTATCTTGGGGTTTAATCTCTGCATGAGTTCTATCATGTCCCAAAATTGGTCTAATGCTTTAGATATAGAAAATGCATTTTTTTAGTTCAGTAAAAGAAATGTTTCAGAAGAATTTAATAAAATCCTTCACCAAATTCTTTCTCTCAAAACAATATATATCTTATACTACTTATTAGTTTTCCTCTGAGGGAGGGAAATGTGAGGACAGAGAAAAAAAATGAATAAGCTAATTACAAAAAGAAATTAGCAAAAAAGTTACAAAAAAGATATAAACTCAGGATGATTTAAATGTGATACTAAAGTACTACTAAAAATATTTTTTAATTGCACCTGGGAAAGAAGTTTCTTCCTATAAACTACTTGGAGGATTAATATTAAATCTTTGCTTGCTGTTTTGAATTACATTGGAAAGGGGGAAAAGTATAAAAAGGCTGAAAGATGATGCTCAACAGAAAGTAAAATCATACTTTTTCAAGACTCAGAAAACAACAAATTTCATCATTTTTTTCTTTCTCTTAGGCTCTATCTTTCCAGAAATGAATTGGATAATCCCCATAAACCAAGAACATGGCATATTTACCTTGAAGATTTTGCAGTGGAATTACGGTTTAGGAAGGCATGATCTACAGAAGTATATATTTGTTTAAATGTTACTCCCTTCTATTAAAGAATCATGTTCCTCTGAACCCCTTATTATATAGAGGCATCTTCTAAATCTGCATTTCTTTGTTAGTGTATTCATTTGTCTTCTACATACTTAAGAATTTTATAAAACTTTAGAGGTTAAAAGCCATTTGCTATTTTCTCACATACTTTCTTAAAGGGACTTTTCAGAAAAAGTGAGACAATGCATTGCAGTAAAAAGTGGATTGTATGAGCCTCAATCATCTGCAAAATGAAGGTGTTAGCCTAGATTGATTTAAAGTCCTTTCCAGATCTAAATTTAGGATTCTATGGCTTATTTTATACAAAATTAGTATCTTAAGTCTTCAGCTGAATTTGGAACACAGTATCCTCATAAGAGAAAAATAACTATCACTTCATAGAAACTCACTGATAAGACACTGCCTGGCACGTAGTAAGTGCTTATCAAATGCTTATTGAGTGATGGATTGGCAAATCCTTCTTAGTAAAACTATTATGATTTTAAAATAGACACATATGTCTGTATTGATGGCTTTAATCTCTGTGACTTTTTAAAATAACATTTTTTCTTGATCTTGTAATTTCAGCTTGCTTTAATACTAACTTCCTTTTGTAGAGACAATTTTTTTTAATCATGAGATTTAAAGATGAAAAAGGTATGAGGGTGCATTTAGTCCTTTTCAGATGACTTCTTTGCTTCCAGTCTTTTACTTCTCAAACCTATCATACCAAAAAAAATGCAGCTTCCCAAATGCTCCTAAAGCAAAGGATAGATCATGCAATCCCTTGCTCAAAAGCTTTTATTGTCTTCTTTTTGCTTATAGGAAAAAAGAAAAAACAAAAAACAACTACATTTTCCATTTTCACCCAATCCACAAAAGTGTGGGGGGTTGGGTTTTTTTTTTTTTGTCTTTGGGTCTCTAATGTGTGTCACAATTTCTTGCTGCTATATTGCTTATTGAAGGTTCTCAAACATGCTGAAATGTTGATCTTGTGCTGGCCTTTACACAATTGCTAGAGAAATCCATCATTAGAACAAACAGCCTCTCTACACTATTTAATGGGTTTAAATCTTTTTTTTCTTTTGTCATGAACCCTCTTGGCAATCTGGTGAAGCTTATGGACCTCTTAGAATAGCTTTTCTAAATGTATAAAACAAATTCTGTAACAATATTAAGGAAATTAATTCTACTGAGATGCAATTATCAAAATATTAAAAATATAAAGCTCATAGACCCCAGATTAAGAACCCTTAAAAAAGAGGCAATCTGGTGTAGTAGAAAGAATTTTGAATGAACAATTTCAATTTGAATTGCATCCAAATTTGGCCATTGACATAAGCTGCATGACTCTGGGAAAATGATTTAACATGTTGGTGCCAAAGGCAACTTACTAAGACTTATGTACTCAGTTATGGCTATAGTTCTCATAAAAAAAAAAAAACAGGTACTTATTAACTATGCAATAATGACCCACAAAGGAAATGGGTAGCTGATCTGCCACTGAAATTTTACATCCTCAAAGCATGCAAGTGACCAGAGTTCTTGAAAACAATAAGGAGCCCAAATTCTTTGTCAGTCTTAATAAGGAGAGGCTTCTGTGATTGATTGTAATTTTTGCTGTCCAAAGATAAGCTTAGTTAAGTACAGAGTGGCTGGGCACATCAGATTGGCCCCAAGAAGCATTTTTAAGCAATCAAACTTCTAAAGTTAACACAAATTTAGAGAGGGGACAATATTTGCATCAAATATCACCAGTTAAAACGTAATATGCAAATTACAGGAATAACACTAATATATATATATATATGTATGTGTGTATATGTAACACCAAGATTCATTGAAATCATCATGCAGCAAACACTTATTGAGCACTTATTAATAATGAGTATATATTATTGATAAGAGCACTTTATAAACTTTAAAGTAATTTATTATGTATAATTATAACATGTTATATATTACATAGTATATAATATGGGCAATATATAAAATAATATAAATCTAAAATATGATATATATTTTTATGTAAATCAATATGAATATATTCAATATACTTGATAGGTGCAACATAATCAAAAAAATAAAGGAATTATATCATATAGTATATCACAGAATATATTATATACTACAATATATAATATATTTTATAGATTATATAAGATATAGTGTAAGTTATATATACTGTAACAATTTTATGCACAATAACACTACAGTATATAATATATTCTATAATATATTTTTATATAACACATATCACTTCTTGGTTTGCAAAGTGCTTTACATATATTAGTTCATTTGATCCTCACAACAATCCTGAGAGTTATGTGCATTTTTTAATCCCCATTTTACAAATGAGGAAATTGAAGAAAAATAGAGGTTTACTGAATTGCCCAAAGTCATCTAGCTAATGTATTTGAATTCAGATCTTTCTGATCCCCAATCCAATATTCTATCCACTGATACTTACTCTATGCTAGGCATTATGCTAAGGGCTGGGGATTCAAAGGCAAAACCAAACAAAATATAACCACTGTCCTTGCCTTTAGGGAGCTCACCTTATAAAGAAAAGAATATCAGGTGTTGCAGTGCAAATTGAGAAGGAGGCATGTGGATGAATAGCAATTACTTCTTAAAATGGGTGAAGGAGTATAGATGCTGGTGGAGTCTCCATGTGCAGCTCCCATTGCCCTCAATCTGAGGGTGGTTCCAGACATATAATAACATTCACCCTCCAGTTGAAGATCCAAAGCTTATAAACAGAATTTTTAGACAAAAAGCCAACAGGGCTCTACTAGGAGACTGGCTGCATCACAATGTATTGGGGTAATGGGGACCACTGAGATAAGAGTATTTTCTGATTTGCATAAGGAGAGAGTGGCAGGAGTCAAGAAACTTTAACTGTAGTAAACAAAAGAGCAGGGAATAATGGTGATGGCAATACCTGGTTTCTGAGTTTATATTCTAGATGTATTCTGAGGAAGGAGCCATACAGTCACTGGCTTACAATTCACTTCATTAAAATCAGAAGCTTTTCTGTCTAGAGCATGTATAAAGTGGAGAGTAAGAACTGGATACTGCTCCTATTGTTTGCATCGAGTATAGGGAGTTGCTCAGTATCACTGATTCCAAGATGACACACCTGGGGGGAAATAGGGAAACAAAGTCCTGGTAAAAAGCAGGTGCCTCTTCAGGGCATCTAGGTCATCTTTTCTCCATTGTGTAGGAAATAGCCAGGGTCAAAATTTAGGTAGAAGAAAGTCAAATAGTTTGAAAAGTGCAAATGGAGTTCAATCCTCATTAGTGTCAGATGTTACCTGTGGAACTCAAGGAAAGGTGCAGACCAGGGTCTGGGGTTCTCCACCCACTAGCCCATGTTCTCCCTTGCAGATATAGTCACTTTCTTTCCCATTGGCCTCATAATTGAAGCAAAAAACTCCACAAACTGTGAACTACCATTCAAGAATGTGCTCAAAATCATCATTGTGAGAAATGAAAATGAAATTAACTCTGAGACTTCACCTCACATCTAGTAAACCAGCAAAGATGACAAGATGTAGGAATAATGTTAAGAGACTATGAGAAGACAGGTACACTAATACATAGTTGGTGGAGCTATGAACTGGACCAATGACTCTGGGTATCAATTTAGAATTGTGCAATTTAGAATTTACTGTCCACATGCTTTAACCTAAAAAATGAACTTCTGGGCATACATACTCCCATGGAGGTCAAAGACAAAAACAAAGGTGTGATATACACCAAAATAGTCATAGCAATCTTCTTTGTAGCAACAAAAAACCTGAAAGAAAATGAATGCCCATCAATTAGGGAATGGCTTAAAAAAATAAGGTATATGAATGTAATGGAATATTATCATGCAATAAGAAATCCTATGAGGAATTAAAAGAAGCACAGGAAACTTTATATGAATTTATGCAGAATATAATAAGCAGATTCAAAAGAACAATATATACAATTGCTAAAAAATAATGTAATAAACCAATTAGTAAAAGGAAATAAAGACAAAAAATGGATGCTAATTCCAGAGAATAGGTGATGAAATATAGATCCTCTTTATGGAAGAAGATGGTAAAGCAGGATGTTGAATACATTGTCAGATATCGTCATTGTATTGGAAGATTTTGCTTATTTTTTTTCTTGATTACAAGGGAAAGGTTCAATCTGTGGGTAGTAAGGAGTACTTTTTCAGAAATGACATCATTACAATTTGTTTAAAATTACTTATCCTTGAAGTATGGGTGTGAATAGATTCTAATACTGCTTCAGACACTCCTAGCTGTGTAACTTTGGGCAAATCATTTAACCTCTGTGATTCCACATATTTTTTTCTTTAAAATAGAGATAATAATAGCACTTGACAGCTAAGGTAGCACAATGGATAAAGTGCCAGACCTGGAGTCAAGAACACATTTTCCTGAGTTCAAGTCCAGGCTCAGATACTTATTAGCTATGTGACCTCTGTAACCCTGTTTTCCTCAATTTCTTCATTTGTAAAATGCTCTAGAGAATTAAATGGTAAACTACTCCAGTACTTTGCCAAGAAAATTCCAAATGGGGTCATGAAGAATCATACAAGACTGAAAAATGACTAAGCAATAGAAATAGTCGTCATCTCCCAAGGTGAGTTAGCATGAGAAAAGATTAGCAAGTCTTAAACCCTATCCTGTAGTTTACCTCTCAGACCTGTGGAGATGGAATAAATTTATGTCCAAAGAAGATCTGGAACTCTTAATTGAACACCAGATAGATAATTTTGATTATATTAAGTTAAAAAGTTTCTGTACTAACAAAACTAATACAGACAAGATTAGGAGGGAAGCAATAAATTGGGAAATCATCTTTACATTTAAGGGTTCTGATAAAGGTCTCATCTCTTCTCTAAGATATATAGAGAATTGTCTCATATAAGAATTCAAGCCATTCTCCAATTGATAAATGGTCAAAGGATATGAACAGACAATTTTCAGATGATGAAATTAAAACTATTTATAATCATATGAAAAGGTGCTCCAAATCACTATTGATCAGAGAAATGCAAATTAAGACAACTCTGAGGTACCACTACACACCTGTCAGATTGGCTAAAATGACAGGAAAAGATAACGATGAATGTTGGAAGGGATGTGGGAAGACTGGGACACTGATGAATTGTTGGTGGAGCTGTGAACGGATCCAGCCATTCTGGAGAGCAATTTGGAGCTATGCTCAAAATGTTATCAAACTGTGCATACCCTTTGACCCAGCAGTGTTTCTATTGGGCTTATATCCCAAAGAAATCATAAAAGAATGAAAGGGCCCCACATGTGCAAGAATGTTTGTGGCAGCTCTTTTTGTAGTGGCTAGAAACTGGAAACTGAATGGATGCCCATCAATTGGAGAGTGGCTGAATAAATTATGGTATATGAATGTTATGGAATATTATTGTTCTGTAAGAAACGACCAGCAGGACGATTTCAGAGAAACCTGGAGAGACTTGCATGAACTGATGCTGAGTGAGATGAGCAGAACCAGGAGATCGTTGTACATGGCAACAACAGTACTATATGAGGATCAGTTCTAAGGGACATGACTCTCTTCAACAATGAAATGCTTCAAACCAATTCCAATTGTTCAGTGAAGAAGGCCATATACACCCAGAGAGAGGGATGTGAAATGTGGACCACAACATAAAATTTTCATGTTCTCTATTGATATTTGCTTGCATTGTATTTTCTTTATCGGATTATTCTTTCTTATAGATACGATTTCTCCTGAACAAAAAAATGATGTGTGGCAATAACTATACATATATTCGATTTAAGTATTCTAACATAATTATCATGTAGTGGATATCCTGCTATCTAGGGGAGGGGTGGGGAGTAGGGGGGAAAATTTGTAACAGAAAGCTTTGTAAGGGTTAATGTTTAGGAATTACCCATACATATGTTTTGCAAATAAAAAGTATTAATAAAAAAATTTAAAAAATAAAATAAAAATTAAAAAAATTAAAAAAAACCCTCTCCTGAGCAACTCCTACTTAAGGTGGAAACAGGAATCAGTTGCTTCTCTGGTTTTCAGTTCCTTCATCTGAGGGGGCTGAACTATATAAACCCAAAGATCCCTCCAAGAACCAAAGCTTTATCTAAGACCTAAAACTTGCTTCTTTAAAGTAAGAATTGAAGGTACAATTTAAACTTATAACAGGTCATTGATCTATTTTGCTTCTGACTTTTTACATATTTTAAATTATTCTTTTAAGTCATTTTTTTTGAAATTAAATTGATCCAAGTCTTCATAAAGTTTTCAATCTTTTTCATTACCGTGTAGGTTAGGGTTCTTGCTAAAATATGGTAAGTTGACTAAATTGGTTGTCATAAAATAGAACTTGCTAACAGGCAATGCTAAAAAATTTGTCAATGGTAAAACCAGGCAGGGAGTTAATTTATACATTTGAACATTTTGAGTGAGATTAAGTGTTGGGGCCCCAAGAATGTGAAAACACAGGAAAGACAAGCATGAACTTTGGATTGATTGATTAACTACACCCTGAGACTGCCAGACCATATCTGTGCCTTCCAACCCCCGCGTCCTTGCATTCCACTCCCTGCTACTCAACCCCCGTGTCCTTGCATTCTCCGCCGGTTACCCAAACCCCACCTGCAAATCTGACCACCTCTGCATTCCTGCAAACGGCATTGGCCTATTTAACCCCAGCCTTTTGTTTCAATAAACGAGACTATTCCATCTGCCATGTAGTCTCCTTCCTCTCTCTCGCCTATTCTCTCCCTTCAGGTCGGGTCCTCCTCGCCCCCACGAATTACTAAAGTCCTGCTGGCCAGGACAATTAAGAAAAAGACATGGTTCCTTTCCTCACAGAGTTCTGAGTCTAGTAAAAGGAATGCTTGCTCCATAGTTAATATCTTTTTATTTTAAACTTCTTCCCTTTTTAAAAATTCTGTCTTCTGGAACTCACTGAGATCTGATTTTGTTCTGATAACCTTACTTCCCTTACAACTTTTTCCAGTACTGACTTTGTAATGAATACCATGGTGGGCAAGTTGAAATATTTTTTGTTCCCCACTGGCTCCTCCAGACTCCCTCTACCACCATCATGGAACAATATCTCTTCCTTTGAGGTTCACACTATCCAGATTTACCACCTAATGCAGATCCTGTAGGGTATTAGCAATGCCCAGAGCATTCTCTTTCTTTCTTCAATGAGTTCAGTGCCTAACTCAGTCTTTCCCTATATGCCAACTTCAGCCCTCATTTTAGAGGACAACATACATATCGATGCTATATATTAAATTTTCTTAAATTCCCAATTTCTCAATCTATTCAATTCGCATGATCTATTCCTCCACTTATCCTCAGTTACACACAAAAGATGGTCATTCCCTTGATTATGTCATCACCCATAAATGTTCCATTTCCATGTTCATAAACTCTGAATTCTTTTATCTGAGCAAAATAGATTATCATTCCATCTTTGTGCTTTAATATGTGTAACCTTACTCCCTATTATTTAAAAAACCTGGCCTTCAAAAACTATCCCACTCCTATGTTTCCAATGTATACCTTATTCCCCATCCCTACTCTTTAATTCAGTGACACTAGTCTCCTTACTATTTCACAAATAAGAACCTCCTCTCATTGTCCAGGCATTTTCTCTCATTATCCCATTTTGTGAAACTTTCTCTCTCATCTCTGTCTCCTAGTTTCCCTGACTTCTTTTAAGTTCCAGTAAATATCCCATCTTTGATAGGAAGGCTTTCCAAAGCTCTCTGGATTTTAGTATCCTCTCTCTCCATCCTGCACACAGCTTGTTTTTACATATTTATGTACTTATTATCTCCATTAGATTGTGAATTCCTTATCAGCAGGGATTCTTTTGCCTTTCTTTGCCTCAATGCCCAACACATAGTAGGTACCTGATAAATGTTTACTGATTGATCTATTTTAGTGAAGCATATGACAGTATCTCAAGCTCTTTTTGTGAAAAAGACAAGATATAATAACTAGACAATCAGTTGGATTAAGTAGTAGTTGAATCGGTCAATTCAGTTATAGTTGTAAAAGCTGGGAACTGAAAATGTTCTTGGAATCAAAATTCAGCATTTTCCCTCTATCATGGATGGTGCAACTTGGAAGTAGGTCTCCAGTATTGTGCTCCAATTTTTTTAAGGATACAGGGGACCTGAACAAATTTGTTGACAAAGGGAAAAAATCCAATGGAGGATGTATAGAAGGATTTACTAAATAGAGGGAGAATGAGGATTAAAATAAGACAGATCTATATGCACATATACAACTTTGCATGTTCTAGGTCCTAAAACTACTTTCAAATTATATATATACACACATATATAGTTATATGCACATAGGTGTGTAAAAGTATACATATATGTGCCTTGTTCACATTACCAGAAATCAGTGATATTTCACCCAGTAAGAGAGGAAAAAAAAATTCTATTGTTCAGTTTCAATTGCAATAAATGTTTTTTTTTTAAGATTTTATATGGTAGAAAATGTTATGACAAAATTTTGCTTAAAAGAAACTTCCAGGAATCAAGTCAGCACTTTGGAATATTACCAGATTCCCCATTTAATCACGTTTCTGACCACATATAAGGATGGGAGAAATTTTTGATGACAGAGATGTGAGGGAAGGAAGGAAGGAATGAGGGAGGAAATGAAAAAAGGAAGGGAGGGAAGAAAAGAAGGGAAGGAAAAGAAGGGAAGGGAGGAAGGGAAGAAAGAAAAGAGAAGGAGGGGAGGAAGGGAAGGAAGAAAGGAGAAGGAAGGGAAGGGAGAAAAGGGAGGGAAGGGTGGGAAAGGAGGAAGGAAATTTAGCAAAACAATATATTCACTTATTAGGGAAATAATTTACTGATAGAAATATCAGAGAGTCTTTAAAGATGGTATTTGAAGTTGTTGTACTGTTGAAAAACAGATGTTAAAAGGTGCCAATTGTGCTACAAAGTTGAACACAAATTCATCAGATTTTATAGAAGTTCTGTTCTGACTTAGTAATATTACAGCTCCACCCATGATACTTCAAAAGGTTCCAGTTGAATCACGCACGTAGCATGTGGAAAGGACACATACTTGGCAGAAAGGCCTGGCCAAGGGCAGGGTTAACATCATGAGATTAGACCAGGCCTGTAGGGGCAGGAAGGTTTTTGGGCACAAGATTCCTTTGAGAGAGCAGAAGGTAGGCATTTTTGTGCATTTTGTTTCTTTTTTTCTACCTCTGTGAATCAAATGATAATAACAAATTTTAAGAAAAATATCAAAATTTTCACTCTGAGCAGGCGTTCCCTTTTTTTGTGTGTGTTCTATAATCCTTTGGCATTCTGGGGAAGCCACTGATGGACCCTTTCTCAGAAACAAAAAGTAGATCCAAACTAAGGATTAAATATCTCAGTATTAAAGCAAATGCTAAATTTCAGTTAGAGATCAATGAAAATAAAGATGTAATATTTTTCCCACAGAAGTTCATGGAACCCTAAAATCTATCCATGAGGATAATGGATTCCAGGTTAGAGCCTCTGACTCAGATGAAGGCAAGTCAGCCTGCAGTCTCTCAGGTAGTTTGAGGCCTACCTTCGAGAATCATCACCAAATCTAACAGCAGTTTGTCTAATTTCATCTAAATCACTACTTCTCTTACACCCTTGTTTCTAATTATTGATAAAATTGTAGGGTAGAAATATCTTAATTCAAAAATATTATTAAAATGAAAGAAATCAGCATTTTAAGGCAGAATTTTCAAACTGCTGACAGCCAGATACACTCATAGCTAATTATTCATTTTTAAGGGAGAATAGACCATTATTTAAAAAGGAAGGAAGGAATGAGGGAGGGAAGGAATGAGGGAGGAAAGGAAGGAGGGAAGGAAGGAAGGAAGGAAGGAGGGAAGGAAGAGAAGGAAGGGAAGGAAGGGAAGGAAGGGAAGGAAGGGAAGGAAGGGAAGGAAGGGAAGGAAGGGAAGGAAGGGAAGGAGGAAAGGGAGGAGGACAAGGAAGGAAGAGAGGAGACAAGGAGGGAAGGGAGGAGAAAAGGAGGGAAGGGAGGGAGGAAAGAAAGCCAGCAACAATAAAAATAGTTGGGGAAGGGGTTAAAATAAGTATTTATGAATATCATCATGGAAACATCCTTAAGTGTTCAAGTAAGTACAAACTGCGTATCTGTTATTGTCCTTGATTTCATCTTCATATATTGGTTGATAGTCACTTGTGTGTGAGCAATATCTTTATGCAATCCCTCCACCCACACCACTCCGTGTACACAATATATGTGGTTAAAACAAAATTAGCTAGCAGAATGACCACTGAGTGAACAACAAAAAACATCCATTAGCAAGTACCCAGGTAAATAGTCCTTTAAGATAAAATGACTAATTTTACAAACATACACACACACAAAACACAGTAATAAGATTATTTTTCATATGACTTAGAAATCAGTTTTGCAATTTTGTATTCATATATACATTTAAAATAAAAAAATCATTAAGCACCATTTCTAAAACTTGGACATTCTCTGGCATAAATTTCAGAAGGATCTAACAACTTAAAAAATTAAATGGCAATACCTGTTCCTTCATGTGAACTTCAAGATGTGTTAACATTGATATTACTCACTACAAAGAAATTAACTTCCTATCCAGTACTATTTGTGTGATTGAACAGTGAACTCTCCACACCAGTATCAGTTGATGATTATAAGGGCACATGGGGATTTACTTTGTTTGTACACATACAAAATAGATGTCTTCCATCTTCCCCTCTTTTATAGTTGGAGATCACAGAAAAATGGACCAAATGATGACCTGAAACAGATTCCTTGTTGGTACCCTAGCCACTTTAAAATTCAGACAGTCCTGTATGATGAGTAGAGATCAGAAATTCGAGTGTTATCTCTTTACAGTAGCACTCCAGCACTCCCTATGAACCTCACTCAACTCAGTCCAAGCCATGGAAGCATGAAGATTTTTTCTGAGAGGATCTCAGAGAAAAAAGGAGGTGACTGCCAATAATCTTGTCATTGGATTTGGGATGATTTGATTTCAGAACAAATTTTCCTGCATATCACAGTGGAAGCTTGTCCCATGTTAAAAACAAAAACAAAAATACTGTTAGGGTTATTTCAGGTAAGACCATCTCTTAATGGATTTTTCTGAGGAAACATTGGCTCTGAAACTTACCCAGTAGCAGAAAAATGGAAACCATGCCAAACTGGAAGCTACAAGCTTCTCTATGAGATTCTCCAGTTAGATTCTGTTAGAGAGCTCCATTTCTAAGCATCAGAAATAAAGAAAATTTTATTTTACAAACTGACTGCTCAGGATATCTCAATAGGTACTTTTGACAAAGAAGCCATAAATTTAAAGTGTATTATTTAAATAATTATTTACAACTTCTTTTGATCCACTTTTAATGCTACATTAACACATAACCAGTCCTAGGTCTTTTCTGGTGAAGTTTAAATTAAAAACAAAAAGTTGAACTACATCCTTCATTTCAAGCCCTTACATTATCCATCCTCCAAAGACAAAAACAGGCAAGGGGATACTAAGAATCTCAACAGACCCATCTGACAGGTCCAGCGGAGAGACTTATAACTCATTGGATATATTCCTGGTTAGGAAAAGAGATAAAACTTTATTTTTCATAAAAACACGAGCAGAAACTGGCGCATGGACAATTTAGTTCTTTGGGGAGACAAAAGGGATGATGGATGGGAAAAGGAGGGAAAAAGTCCTATGAAGTTAGAACAATTCCATGTTGGTCTTCATATTCAGAGAAATCCAGAGATGGACAGCAGCAGTCTTTTGATCCAGTTTTATCAAGATATTTCAGTAGGTTTCAAATTGGCTCATCATCAACTTCCTGCTGTATTCATATGCCAAAAACAAGGCCCCATTGGCAGGGAAAGCTCGGATCAAAGTAGGTTTCAGTCCAGAATATAAGGCCCCTATCCCTACAAAACAAAACAAAACAAAAAATTGGCACTTTAATGATGAATAATAAATCTATAGGGCAAAACACGGAAGTGCAAAAATCATGGTTAAAAAAACATTTTGAGGTAGCAAAGGACAGAATCTATGCTTTTCAATAATATAGGAATCATCCTGGATGACAGAACTTCTGTCAAAAAAGTCAGCACCTTCTCTACAGTTTATAGTCTTAGAGACATGTTCAGAGCAGTGAGTGATTAAGTGACACATCAAAGGTCACAATGGCACTATGTATCACAAATGGGACTTGAACCCAGGTAGTTCTGTTTTTCTGCTAAAAATACCTCTAAATGTACATAAAACAATAGTTACAGGTGCAACTAATGGTTTCCTCCAACCATACAAACAGAAATCATGGGCAAATTCATTACACCCTTGAAGTAATTGTGATACCAATGCTCATACAACAAATCAGCTAGGCAGTGTTGGAGAGAACATAACAAAAAGCATTCAGAACTGAAAATGATTGACTGATTTAATTAACATGTATGGGGATCTTGCAAACAAAATTAGCTAGCAGAATGACCACTGAGTGAAGAACAAAAAACATCCATTAGGAAGTAACCAGGTAAATAGTCCTTTAAGATAAAATGACTAATTTTACAAACATACACATACACACAAAATATATTTTTCAAGTGCCCAGTTTTGGACAGTAAGTACTTAAATTCTGCATATTTCCTGTCCATCTGAATCTAACTGAAATGCCAAATGGCTATGAGTACAAAGGATATCTGTTATAAGGATGGGTACTGGACTCTTGAATTCACAAGTACTCAGGAAGCAATTATTTTAAACTCATACTTCCAAGGACTTAATACCCATATAAAGACTTTAATAATCCTGAAAATTAGCTAGTATTTTGTGCACATTTTATGTCCTAGATCACAATGTGTTCCCCTCGACACTCACTTCTCAATGCAGAACTGAGGAAGAGCTCAAAAAATGTTTGCTACCAATAGATAATATGAAATAATATCTGATACACAGCTTTTCACTACTTCTATCTTGACTGGCATTTATGCTGTGCATTAGGGGTGGTGATGAGGGTTGAGGAAAGTGATACTAGGACCTGGCTATCTGCCTTCTGTAGTTTCTCAAGAATACAGCTCATTCTGGCCAAAGTTGCTTGGTCCTCCCTGATTCACTCTCAATCTCTGCTTGCCAACTCATTGTATAGTCATTCTTTCCAAGCTCCCACTTTCTTTAGACTTCATGGATACAACCTGAATATTCTGTCAGTAGCAATTTTAAGTGGTACAGTGAATAGTGTGCCAAGGCTGCAGTGAAGAAGATTCACTTTTTTTTGAGTTCAAATCCAGCCTCAGACACTTACTAGCTGTGTGAACTATGGCAAGTCACTTAACCCTGTTTGCCTCAATGGCCTCATCTATAAAATGAGAAGGAAATAGCAAACCACTCCAATATCTTTGACAAGAAAACCCAAAAGGGGTTCACAAAAAGTTGCACAAGACTTAACAACCACCACCACCAAGCAAACACTGTTTAAGCTCTTTCCCTTAACATTCCCCCTTCCCCCCAAGTTTGTCTCTCACCTTCTCAGGATCAAATATCAGCCCTGATATTCTTAACTTCTGAAGACCCAGAAATTACAAACATTTCCTTCTACATCCCTAATATCAAGCTCACAGTTGAACTTTTTTCTCAGAGGTCCTTAGTCCTTTCCATTGTTCCTGAGGAATGAACAGAATCTCTTCAATACAGAAATTTATGGGGCAACTAGGTGGTGCAGTGGATAGAGCACCAGCCTTGATGTCAGGAGGACCTGAGTTCAAATCTGGTCTCAGACACTTAACATTCCCTAGCTGTGTGACCCTGGGCAAGTCACTTAACCCCAATTGTCTCAGCAAAAAGCCAAAAAAAAAAAGAAAAAAGAAAAGAAATTTATACATGGCCAATTACGGAAAAATCATGGTCATTAAGCATGTTCACTGTCACTTTTAAGTGACTTGAAATTGATTATCACTTGAAAAGATGTGCCAGAACTTATCTAGATACAATGGGATGTGTTGAACTCAGTCTAAATACCAACCAAAGCCCTCTGATCACTCAAGGGTTAAACAAACAGGCTAAAGATTCTGCAATGCCAGCTTTACAAGTTCTCCCAATGAACAACTCTGAGACAACAAAGAAGAAATGTAATAAGGATGAATGACTGTGGCAACAGCCAAAGTGCTGGTAATCAATCATGTTTATAGTCAACAACCTACATTTAGTAAGCACCTACTGTGTGCCAGGCACTGTGTTAAATGTTGAGGATACAAAATTTAAAAATGTACCAATTCCTGCCCTCAAAGAGCTTATAGATCAAGAAAAAAGATGCAGACCAAGAGAAAAAGGATTTTTACCCAGCAATATTTAGCTCTCAACCACACATTTTAAAAAGAACTCTGGAAGCATTAGATTGTGCCAGTTACCATACAAGTTTTGCATTCTATTTTTTAACATTAGCAGACTCACCTTCATTTTTTAAAACACTGGCAAATGTCCCCACAAAGCCAGCCTGTTTTCCAGACATGGAAAGAACTTGGATTCTTGATTTGATACAGTCCACTGGATATACAGCAATCCAGAGGCAGATTCCTCCAAAGCCTCCACTTAACATCAAAGGGATGGGTCCTGAAGAAAAAAGATGAACATCATGTTACCAGAAATACAGGGCAACTGTTATAATCACCTCAACACCTGGGAAAGAAATGAGAGTTTCTCATTATGCCAAAGAATACAACCCTAGGAAAGGATTCTTAAGGGGACAAATGTGACCCTGTCACTGACAGCCAGAAGCACAAACTATTTTCAGTTTCTGGACTGTTGGCTTTCCTTGTGTTTCAGGACAAAAAACCCCAAATTCATGTGAAAGTTCTTGTTCTACATAGTTCTTCATCCCAGTCTTATAATTTCTTTAGGGAAAGCAGAATTATGTGGCTGAGTCTTTCCAAAAATGTCTAACAGGAAATAAAGCTTTAATTTGTCATCACTTCCCTCAAGTCCTGTAATTCATCCTTTCTCCCCAAAAGCTTTAATCTTTTGTTTAAAAGACAATAGTTATGTAAGTTCAAGAAGGGTTAGACTAAATTGTCCATGGGAAGCACAATATCATAATGAAAATCAAATGTATTCTAATCAATACCATGATCCCCAACATTTCTAAAGGGCTCATGATGAAAAATGTTATCCACTTTCAGACAGAGAATTGATAGATTGAGTACTCAAGCATAATTTCTTTCACCTTATTTTTCTTGCTTCCTCACCCCACTGCATCCTACCAACAAGATGGCTAATGTGGAGCTATGCTTTGTGTGACTTCATATGAAAAATGGGCATCATATTTCTTGCCTCCTTAATGGATGGGGAAGGAGGCAGAGGGAGGAAGAGAATTTGGATCTTAAAATTTAAATTTCGAATAAATGAATTAAACTTGTTGGTGAAAAACAAACAAAAAACATCCATATATATCAGGGTGATTATACTGAATTGAGAAATGAGTTAGGTTCTTCAATGTACTCACCAAATCCTGTATTATCTAGGTTTAATAATTGGGTACTGAAGTTTCTCCCAAGATTATTTCTCTACCATATAGAAATCCCATGCAAATATTTTTTCCATTGCTCTCCTTTGTCAAATAGACACAATGAATGTTTAACTGAGTTAATGAAAAAATGTTACACTGAGGAAGGGGACTTGGAATACAGCCTTCAAATCTACACTGAGCAAAGGCATACCTAACCTTGGGACAAGACTGGGAATATCTGTTAATACACTCTTCATCTCTGTCCAAAGCCACCACACCGTATCTCATATTTGCCTGAAGAGGGTACAGCATAACTTTGGCGACCACATTGGGATAATTTAAAGCACATGCAACAGTTTGTGATCTATTAAAAACAAAACAAAACAAAAACAAACAAACAAAAAAACCAAAACAGGTACAAACCTAATTCATCTTTTGATTTTCCTGATGCAAAAAATGATCGGCCCAGTTCATAGCCACCAAAGAAAAAGAAATATCCAGGTACTTCCCTAAGTAAAGTGCTGGAGAGTCCATGGTAGAAACCCAGAGGGCCATCCTTTCGAAGAATGCCTTTTACTACCGACCATACAGTACTGGGAGAAAAGACAACACAAATACACATTAGCTTTTGAATAAAGAAGGAAGAAATCAATGGCCCCCAAACTGTTCATCACCAATTCTTGCTACCTCACAGCAATAAAGAGGCTTGTCTTGTACCATAATCAGCCATTATTTCAGAATAAATTCTTTTCTCAAAACCTAGGAAGGATTCGGGACTCTACCTCTGGAGATAACTCTTTGCTAGTTTTCTGGTATTCCAATTCTTCCTCCTGGGCACAGTAAAACAGGAATTTGGGTCTTAGATGCAAGGCTCTTGTCCTTTCCAATTCTGACTAAACTTTCTGGATCTTTAATCCCCACACAGGAGTTATAAGAGCTCTTGGACTTTTCTTGGCCCTTAATGAAATCTGGCTCCCTAAACCCTAACCCTAATTACCTGTCCCCCACCTAACGGGCAGAATAATCTGGCTGGTTATTCTTCTAATGCATCCCCTTTCCATTAATCTTCTTCCAGTCAGCCATCTTCCTCTAGGTGACAAGAGCATGTTTTCTAGGATTTGTTGATAAAGAAGGATCAGCTAGGCGGTTCAGTAGATATAGTGTCAGACACTTACTAGCTAAGTAGTCTTACTTAGCACATCTAATCCTGTTTCTCATTTTTTTTTTTCATTTGTAAAATGACCTAAAGAAGGAAATGGCAAACTGCTCTAGGATCTTTAACAAGAAAACCCAAATGGGTCATGAAGAGTTGGATACAATTGAAATGACTGAATAAGGGAAAAAAAACTGATAAAGAAAAAAAAGAATATATATGACAACAACTTTATATCAGCATAACATAATTAAATCTATTCAGTCTCAGAGGAGGGGCCCTAAACTTCCTAGGCCAGAAATATCACACTCAAAGGGAAATAGATCCTTTCCTTAAAAAACCACAAATTAGCAATGTCTATGTTGTACTGTGTTTTTATTTTATTAAACATTCCCCAACATTTTCATTTGGCTCTGGTCCCACTAATTGCCATCCCAACCCTAGACTTCTCTGTGTTTAAATTCCACTTAACCTGGCTGCCATGATTTTCCCTCATGGCTTGTCTAGAAGCACAAGGCCATAGATTTTGGAAGAGGTCATCTAGTCCAACCTTGTCACTTATCAGCTGGGCCCTGGAAAAGTTAAATAGCTTGTCTGAGGTCACAGAGACACTAAAAAGAGAAGCTGGTATTAGAAGCCAGATTCTCTGATTCCAAATGCCATATACTCCCCACTATCCCACTGGGCTTTCCAATGTTTGATTCTCTTGGAGCACCAGATAGGAATGGGCTTTCCTGTAGAAGAAAAACAAGATTAATCTAGTATATGTCTAACCAAGAATTTTCTGGACCAAGCTCACCATTCCTTTCTTCCAATTACAGGTATGTTCTTAGCCCACCAGGAATATTCCTGATAGCAAGACAGAACTTGTGATATCCTCAACATAATATTATATAAACACTTAGCTGTCTAAATTTATAACTTCATCTCTTCTCTTGACTCCCCTCTCTTCCCCACTAAGCTTTGCCTCCAAAAAGAGACAAAGGTAAATCAGTATACTACCTCAATTAAATTTTAGTCCAACACACAATTTATCCTCAAAAACTATTTTTTACAGTCTTTTTGTAGTAGATTTGAAAGAATCAGAATCTTATTAGGTTGATTAAAACATTCTCTTTTTCCTATCTCTTTAATTTTCCTTTCTATACTTTGTGCTTTGGCAGGCAGTAAATGGTATCAAACTCAAGGCTTGCTGGCCTCAAGCAGTCTGCAAAACTCCCTAACAGCTGATAGAACCAGATTAAAATATAATTGGAATTATTAGCTATGTGATCCTGGGCAAATCACTTAATCCCAATTTTGTGGGCTACTTAACCTCCACTTAATCTCATTCCACAAGGCACTTAACAAGCACTACTACCTCCTTATGCTCTTCCCCTCTCCTTCTTTCTCTCTCTCTCTCTCTCTCTCTCTCTCTCTCTCTCTCTCTCTCTCT
>JAJPUD010002285.1:112487-164374 GCA_023553655.1 Myrmecobius fasciatus
CTCTCTCTCTCTCTCTCTCTCTCTCTCTCTCTCTCTCTCTCTCTCTCCATATACATACATACTACATATATATATACACATATATATATATATGTATATGGAACATGGAAATATTCAATAAAATAAAAATGCAATACAAAAGTACAACATAGCATAGGTAACATTAATTTGAGGTTTTCTAAGTTAATATGATGCCTGCTCTTTGAGTATTGAAACCAGTGAACTACAACTCAACTCTTCTATACTAAAAAAAAAAGCACAGAGGGATAAGTATTGCATCTGTGATTTCAGTGGTATAAATAATTCCCAAATGAGGTCACTACTTCTGCTGGAGCAGGTCAGTGTCTTCTCTGCAACTTAAAGACCTGGAGTTACCTAAAGCAGTGAGGTGCTAGTGTCTTTGCTCCAGGTTGCAGTGCCAGAAGTGGGGCTTGAATCCAAGTATTCCTGGTCAAAAGGCCCAGGCTCTATGTCCCATCATGCTAAGTAGAAATTGAGTTAATTAAAGACAAATAAAGAAGAGGAAGCATGGAAATCACATAAGTGGGGCTCCTTATTGTAATCACATCTACAAGGTACTCTGACAGGCCAGGATGTGAAACAGCATTGTAACAAAGAGATATAGTCCTGCTGTAGTGACAAGAGCAACAGATTTGATAGCAGGAGACCTGGATTGGACTAGATGTTCCCACCTTTCAATGCTAAAATCCTCTGAATGTTCCTTTGTATTGATATTCATCTCTTTCTTAATACTGAATCAATCCTATCTAAATCTAGCCAGGTCCTAATGTATAATTTTTCAAAATATGTTGCTGTAGCTTCTTTGCCAAAATTTTATTTCCCTTTTTTAAAATTGGTGTTCATTAGGCACATTGGTGTATAGTTATTGTAAGGAGCTCTGTTCCTGTGTTATTTCTTTTCTGGACTAAGGACTGGGGAGGGGCTATTTACCAAATAGTAAATAATTCACCTCTCACTTCACTCTATGGCAACAGATGGGACTCAAACACAAATCACCTGAGGACTTGGGGCCCTTAGATAATTAACATAACTTGCGTCTGATATCTTCATTTGCAGAATTTCAAAGGATTTAACCAGACATTACCTCATTTGCCAGGCCCCTTCAGAATAGCCAGGAATTCAAAATGAGTTCCATTTTATAAAGGGCAACTACAATACAAGACTTACAGGATTTGCCCATGGTTATTCTGGGGACCAATAGCAAAGATCAAGAAAAATAAAATCAAACAACTAGTTCCAATGCTATGTAATCTCTCATGGCTGGGACATTTCTCTTCTAAAATACAAAAGATTTCAATTCCTGTCAGTCAATATTTACTTTTTTTTGTGGGGGGGAGGGAATATGATGTTCAGTATTGCATAGAAGGGGAAAGAAGGGACTACTCTTCTAGCTGAATTATTTAAACAGCTTTTTAAAATAATTACCTTGGAATTAATTTAAATACATTACTTTTTTGGGCTTTTCTTCTATCACCCTTTAAATTACTTTCCTTAAAAACAACTTAAATTCTTAAGAATATCTATGCTTTTTCTAACCGCAAGGCAGATTAAATTTCTTAAACAATACAGAAAATAAGATAGTTTCTGCAAATATCATTGAGAAAAAGTTGATGCTCTCTAAATCAATGTATTGTAGAATGGCAAATTACAACAAAATAGACTAATTTCTATGTTTAACATTCACTCTTTGACTCAATATATAGGCAAACTCCAGCATATGAGCATCCCACCTGCCCCCTTCACCTTCCCAAGGTGACAAGGGGTGCTGTGGATCCATGCTAATGGAACTTACTTCTGGCCTTCTACTATCTTCCCCGATGCCTGCATTTCATACATGGTCTGCAGTCGACACTTCACCAGCTCTGTGGGGCACAGTACCAAGGCGGCAAAAGCAGAAGCAAAAGAGCCAGCAGCTGCATTCTGTACATCACTGAACAAGAACACAACAGGACATCAATTGATGTATTTGCCCACAAACATTAAGTGCATACTATTTGCAGTTGGCAGTATGGCATAGGTGATTAGAAACATGCATTTGACAAGAAGATCTGGGTTCAAATTATCCTCTTAATACATACTTTCTGTGCGATCCTGGGTAAGTCACAACCTCTGGCTTCCTCTAGGCAACTTCCTAAACTATAAACTGCAAAGAAGGTGCTGCCCTAAAAGTAGAGGGCATTTGCTCATCTGTATATCAAATCAATGGTTGGATCATTAACACTAATATACTCTGCTGGGGACAGCTAGAGGGCCAGATGGATAACAAACTGAGCCTGGAGTTGGGACTCAAGGAATAAATATTTATTAAGCAGCAGGCTGGGGATACAAAAAGAAGCAAAAAACAGTCTCTGATCTCAAGGAGCTTACATTCTAATGGGAGAGACAGCATGTAAACAAGTGTATACAAAACAACATATACAGGCTAAATAGAAAATAATTAGAAGAGGGAAAAGCACTGGATTTAAGAAGGATTAAGGAATGCTTTCTTGTAAAAGGTGAAATTTTTATCTGGGATTTAACTAAGTCAGGGAGATTAATAGTTGGAGCGGAAGAGGAAATATTCTAGGAAAGAAGGGAAGAAAGGAAAAATGCTTGGAGCCAAGAGATGGAGCATCTTATTTGTGGAACAGTCAGGAGGCCAGTGTGCCCAGATTGAAGAATTCATGGTGAGCAATAAGTTGGTAGAGGACTAGAAAGGTAGGAGGGGATTAGGTTATGAAGGGCTTTGAATGTCAATCAGTGCATGTTGTATTTGTATTCTTGGAGGCCATAGAAAGCTGCTGGAGGGTGATCTTCAATTTAGGAAAATCACTTTAAACGGAGGATGGACTGGAGTAGAGAGAGACTGCAGACAGACCTACCAGTATTACATCAAGCAATGTAATTATTATTAGTAATATAATGTACATTACATTTGTAATTACATTACAATTAATTACATTAATCCAGCATGAAGGGATGAGGTTCTGCACCAGAGTAGTGGCTGTGTCAGAGGAGATAAAGGGAGTATATTTGAAGGATGTTGCAAACATGAAATCAATAGTTATTGGCAACAGCTTGGATGTGGGGGAATGAGAGACTGAGGAATCCAGGATGACTCCCAAGCTTTGAGTCTGAGGGACTGGGAAGATGGTGGTTTTCTCTACAGTAATAGGAAAGATAGGAGGGGGAAAGGATTTCAGAGGAAAAATAATGAGATCTGTTTTAGACACAGGGAGTTTAAGAGGTCTACTGTACATTCAATTCAAGATGTCAGAAATTCTGTTGGAAACTTGTAACTAGAGATCAGTAGAGAGTTTGGGGTAGGAAAGGAAGATCTAAGTGATGGAGGTGGAGGGGAGAGAAGAGTTACACTTTCTGGGCCCAATATGATCATTTTCAATGCACTATATTGAGGAGGGGGTGGAAAGAAGGGGGTAAACCAAGGCAAAGCAATGGGAACAAAAAGAGTCTACAAAGCCAAGGCGGGGGGGGGGGGGGGGGGGAAACCGATTTACACTTAAAACCAAAAGCACTTGGAGATCACCTAATCCAGAGAAGCAAATGGAAGCCCAAAAAAGTCTGTGATTTTATCTAAGGCAAAACAGAGCCAGAATCTAAAACCCAATTGTGCAACAAGCCTTCATTTAGCATCTACTACACATGCTAAGCTAGGCGTAGAGACAAAAATGAAACAGTGGCTGTCCTTTATACAGAGCCTCATACTCTAAAGGGAGTATATTCTATGTATATATAAGTGTATGTATGTGTGTGTATATATATATATATATATGTGTGTGTGTGTGTGTATATATGTGTGTGTATATGTATGTATATATATATTAAAGATATAAGGAATATGCACAAAAGTTTTAGGAGGGAAGGTCCAAAAACTGGGGAAAGATGAGGAGAGCTGAAATCTTTGGGAAAGAAATTCTTCCTCACATTCACTGCTGCCTCGAGATCACCAGGCCATAGAAACTTCTTCACCTTAAAAGCTCATTTAACCCTTGAACTAATTCTCTCTCTTTTTTTAATTTTAAAAGAATGACAGAATTTATTTTTTCTAATATATGCATACATATTTATACAATTATCTGCTGCTCAAGAAAAATCACATCAAAAAAGAAAAAAAATGAGAAAGAAAATAAGATGCAAGCAAACCCTTGAACTAATTCTCACACTGGAAGTAACCTCTGTCTCAAAGGCCCCATTTTCTGATTGGCTGGTTCCTCCCAGAACATACAATTTAAGAATGAGACCCAGGTCAAAGATGTCTTCATTCTTCTCCAGACTGCACTACTGACTCAAATCCAGGGGATTTTCTTTACTATGACCCTGCCCACCAGTTACCTTTTTCCTTTATCCATTCCACCCTTCTACCTTCTGCACAAGCCCTTTTTACATGTGCATCACTGCTTCTGGCTTCCTCACTACAATTATTTTTCATATTATATTCTCTCTCTCTCCCCTCTTTCTCTCTCTCCCTTATCCCTATATATGGGTGTGTATATATATATATATATATACATATATATATAAATTCATATGTATAGGTTGATATAGATTATATATATATACACACACATATACACATGCATGCACATAGAAATATTATAAATATGTATCTACATATACATATGTACATACAGACACACATAAATCTGCAAACAATTGTTTGCATTATCTCCCCCATGAGAATGTGAGCTTCTTGACTTCAGCCACTGTGTTTCTATCTTTCTTTGTATCCCTAGCACTTAACAAAATGCCTGACACACAGTAAGTGTTTAATAAATGCTAGTCTACATCATATCATACATACACTATCACAATTGTCTATTGGGGACAACTTAAACCATTCCCCAACTGACGAGCACCCTTTCAATTCCCAAATCTTTGCCACCACAAAAAAAGCTATTATAAATACTTTTGTAAATATGGATAATTTCTTTTTTTGTAGATCTGGGCGATAGACCTAGTACTAATACTGCTGAGTCAAAGAGCATGCTTATTTTTTTAGATCTTTGGGCATGATTCCAAATTATTCTCCAGAGTGGTTGGATTAGTTCACAGCTCCACTAACTGCACTTCTGTATGTTTTCCCCCCATATCCCTTCTAACATTTGTTATTTTTCCTTTTTCTGTCATCTTATCCAATTTGATAGGCATGAGGTGGTATCTCAAAGTGGTTTTAATTTGCATCTTTAATTTGCAATAATTTAATTATTAGTAACTTAGAACATGCTTTTATATGATTACTGACAGCTTTGATTTCTTATTCTACATATCCTTAGGCCATCTGTCACTTAGGGAATGGCTTTTATTTTTATAAATTTCACTCAATTCTCTACATATTTGAAAAATGAGACCTTTGTCAGAGGAACTTGCAGTTAAAAAAAAAAGAAAAAGAAAAAGAAAATTTTGCCTGCAATGACTTTGTACAAAACCTTTTTAATTTTATGTAATCAAAACCATCCATTTTACTTCTTGTGAACCTCTCTATCTCTTGTTAGTCTTTCTCTATCAATAGATCTCATAGGTAATTTTTTCCATCCTCTTCTAATATGCTCATATCATCCTTTAAATGATGGACCTATTTTCATCTCACTTAATATATTGTTTGAGACATTGGTCTATACCTAATTTCTGCCATGCTGTTTTCCAGTTTTACCAGCAGTTTTTGTCAAATAGCGAGAACTTACTCCAAGAGCTGGGATCTTTGAATTTATCAAATACTAGGTTCCTGTGCTCATTTGTTTCTATATGGGTACCTAATCCAATTCACTGATTAACCACTATTTTTTATATTTATTTATTTTTTTATTTTTTTGCTGAGGCAATTGAGGTTAAGTGACTTGCCCAGAGTCACACAGCTAGGGAATGTTAAGTGTCTGAGATCAAATTTGAACTCAGGTCCTCCTGACTTCAGGGCTGGTGCTGTATCCACCACATCATCTAGCTGCCCCTCAACCACTATTTCTTATCTAGTACTAAACTGTTTTGATGATTATCAATTTGTAATGTACTTTTGAGATCTGGTATTGCTAGGCCCCCATTCTTCCCAAATTTTTTCCCCACTGATTCCCTTAATGTTCTTGCCTTTCTGTTCTATAGCTCTAATTTTCTTTTAGCTCCATAAAATAATTCTTTGGTAATTTTAATGTTGTATTGCTGAATAAGTAAATTAATTTATGTAGTATTTTCATTTTTATTACATTGCTTTGGTCCACCCTTGAGAAATTAGTATTTCTCCAGTTATTTAGATCTATCTTCATTACTGTGAAGAGGTTTTATAGTTATGTTCAATATTTTTAACTGTAGCCAATTACTTTAAGTGGAATTTTTCTTTCCATCTCTTCCTGCTAGAATTAATATGGAGAAACAATTATGATTTGTGTGGGTTTATTTTATATCCTCAAGTTTACTAAAGTTGTTTGTTACTTTGATTAGCTTTTTAGTTGACTTTCAATAGTTCTACAAGTAAATTTTCATATCACCTGTAAAAAGTGATAGTTTTGTTTCTTTATTGACTATCCTTATTCCTTATATTTCTTTTTCTAAGAAATTGCTATGAGTACTTTGTCTAGTACAATTATTGAATAACAATGAACATACCAAGTTCACTCTTGATCTTATTGGGAAAGTTTCTGGTTTGTTCCCAAACAGACAAATCTTACTCTTGGTTTTAGATAAATTGTATCATTTTAAGAAAAGCTCCATTTATTTCTTATAACACAATATCATCTACTATTACATTCATGTTCCACAATTTGTTTGGCCATTTCCCAATCAATGAAAATCTACTTTGTTTCTGATTCTTTGTAATCACAAAAGTGCTGCCACAAATATTTTGGTGTACATGATGATATAGGTGAATTCCTTAGAGCTCCTACTGGCATTGTTACTGCCATTTATAGATGAGCAAAAGCAATTGAGATATTAAATCACTTGCCAAAGGTAAAATTTACAACTAATAAATGCCACAGCCAGGATTAGAAGCTGTCTTCCTACCTCCAAGCCTTGCATTCTTTCAGTCCAAGCTCCTAAAAGTGAGCTGATTTGAAAAACAGGAAACCTAAAGACCTATTTCTAATATATATTCAGAGAGTCCTTGAGCTGGAAGGAACCTTAGAGAACATTTAGTTGAATTCCCAATTTTATAGATGAGGAAACTGAAACTCAAAAGAGATCAGTTGACCTCCTTGAGGTCACATAGCCAGTTAGGAGAAAAGGTGGGACTTCCACAACACCAACAAGAATATACTTCTGCATATGTACATGCACAACCACATACATTTACAAATATGCACACCAACATCAACACACAAATGCACATGCACAGAACTTAGATCAGTGACTCAAGGCTGGGAATTTTCTGGCAAGCCCTGGATTTCCTAAGTTACATTAATGTTCTACAACATTAGCAGGTCAGCAGGCTGCACAGGCATTCCTAGCGCTGATAATGATGCTCTCTCACACCCAAGTGATCCAGTCTACTGGCTACAAAGGGAAATTAATTCAGAAAACACTGACCCTGAGTGATAGGGCAGTTAATGTTAACTGAGACAGCATCAGACCCCGTACTTTGGCTTATAGGCAGAGAGTGCAAGGAGACAGTGTTCCTGACAATTGGCCCTGAGAAGGCTTTTCTTAAGCCTTTTCTCTGGGCTACCCTGTCAGTCAGATGACTGGGATCTATCAGTTAGGATCAGCAAGTAATTATTATCTACCTTTAGAGACCAAAGGTAACTGTCTATAAATATAGATAGCTTTTGAACATTACTGTGCAATACATTCACAGGCAGCAATGTGGGGAATCTTTTTTTCTGCCAACAGCCATTTGGATATTTATTTATAATTCCATTTTCAGGCCATACAAAATCATCAACAAATGAAATTCAAGCAGTGGGTAGTTGTTATACCTAGCTTTCAGCTCATTATTGCCGGTGGTTGCCTTGGCAGGGCCAGTCCAAATGATTTTGTGGGCCTTAGACTGCCCACAGGCCAGAGTTCCCCACCCTGTTTTTAGAGAGAGACCAGAGCTAAATTTTTAGAGATAATGATATCATAAAGGGCACAAGCACTTGGGAACAGCTGGAGAGGTAGAAAGTAGCTGGGGACATATCTGATTTGTCAAAATCTTAGGGAAGCTAGGCCAGGAGTAGGGACTGGTATTAAATGGTACTTCTCAGGAGCACATTTCTCTCTCCTCCCTCTGCCACCCTCAAATTTAGCTATGTATCCTAAAGATGGCTGGTTTAAAAGACAGGAAATGCAGGCACCTAAGGATATGCTAGTGTTTTAACACAGACATATAAATGTCTATCTGACACTCCTCAGTCCATCCTGAATGAAGGGTCTGATGAAAATCCAAGTGAATAGCAAATGCTGACTGGATCCTTCTAGATTCAGTGTAGACTTGAGGTCTCTAATAAACACTTTCCTCTCCTCATATAAGCACCAAGGGTGCATGAGTTCCATTTTATGACTGTAATAAAAGTGTAATGAGTGTAATACGAGTGGTTAGGGATGAATATGTTTAGCTTAAAACATGTGCACATGTGTCACTCCCCCCAAACAAACTATGGTTTATAATAGCTAAAAGTCAAACTCTGGATAATACTGTCTAGAGAACATACTTCCAATATGCTCACTTCTTTTATTTTCATTCATTTTCATTTACTTTCTCCCTTTTCCTCCTTTTCCCTTTCCTTTCTCCTCTTCTTCCCCATTCTCTAGCTCTTTCTCTCTCCCTTTTCCATCTCCCTCTCCCATCTTACTCTCCTCCCTTCCTTCCATTACCTCTCCCTTTGAACATTTTTCTAGGTCAGACTCATAAAATACACCACTACTCTCCAGCAAAGAACTGGACATTTGTTTTCTCTGCCTCACATTGGGTTCACCATGGAAAAGGGAAAGAGAAACAGAAATGAGTTTGATTGAGACAAGTTTACTAGCCCTTTCCCCCAAGCAGGAGTCCTACTAAGGCTTACAGAAGGCTCTTTACATGCTGGGGATGGCCAAAAGATTAGGTGAGATCAGTGTGAAGAGTTGCTTTTTCCTCTTCCTTGAACACTGCAAGCCATCTAATAGAAGCTGCATTCCAAAGTATGAGTTAGGAGAGGAGGAATTCTCTTCGTTTCTCCATGTCTCACAAGACATAGCCAACAGTACTGGCAAGTGTGAGGTAAAGCTCTTTCACAATCTCCTCTTAATACACACACCCCATCTGTCCCCTGACCCCAAATATGGCCATGTCACATTAAAGGAACAAGCTTCCAACTCTCCTTAAGCAGAGGACATGATCTGTCTCTTTAAAGGAAGAAAAAGTAGAAATCTGCAAATTTTTTCCTTGCATTTTTATTACAAATATTTTCACTGTCCCTAAGATTAAACATTATTCAGATACCCTTAATATTATACAGAAATTAGTATCAAATCAGTTAACATATATGAAGTGCTTTGCATTATATAAAAAGATGGCTAATACTAAGAGTCAAAATTATCATCAAATATGTATTGGTATATAAAAGTAAGCTACTTATGACTGTAGTATTTTTATTGCCAATAAATTTGAGTGATTGATCTTAACAGAAAGAGAAAAAAGAAGTGGGGCAAAGGATTTGGGTAACAGGTTCAGCAGAACTCATCGTGCATTTGGAGGGTCTAATTCCTGGCTTGGCTTCTTACTAGCTACATGGACATAGTCACTATTAATCTCTCGAGGTCTCATTTATAAAATGAAGAGGTTAAAGATACCATATAAAGTTATTTCCAACTCTAAGTCTACAATCCTATCATATTATTAGTAGAAATTACATTTATAAATTTTATAAGTTATGCAGATGTTACATAAGTAACTTAGTCTATAATAAATTATAAAAATAAATGACATTTTATATATCATTATAATTATTTACATATTATAATATAATAAAGAGAGGCAGTATTGCTTAGTGGAGAGAGGACTGGTTTTAAAATTAGGAATATCCACATTCAAGTATTGTCTCTGGTACAGACATGCTATGAGATCCTGGCAAACTCCTCACTCTCACTCTATGTGGCCAATGTGTTGCTAAATCTTGTTATTTCTACTTTTACAACATCTCTTTCATACATTCTCCCTTCTTCACTCATAGCATCTCAATCTTATTTCAAGTCCCAATCACTTCTTGTCTAGACTACTGCAATACCTTCCTAATTTGTCTCCCTGCCTCCACTCTATTCTTATTGTATCTCCCAAGGTGATTTTTCTGAAATTTATATCTGAGAATGTCATCCCCCTATTCAAGGAGCTCCAGGGGCTCCCTATTAGTTCTGGAATCAAATATTAATCCCATTGGCATTTAAAGCTCTTCACAATCAGGCCCTTCTTACTTTTTTCATCTTTTTAAATCTTCCCTCCTACCCCCACCCCCCACCCCCAGGTAATCTATAATCCAGCCACACTAGCCTCTTGCAGTTTCAATCTATCTCTCAACTCTATGCCTTCGTATAAGCTAAACATTCTCCCACATCTGGAATTCTTTGCCCTCTCATTCCCACATCTTAGTTTTCCTGCCTTTTTTTTTTTTTTTTTGCGGAGGCAATTGGGGTTAAGTGACTTGCCCAGGGTCACACAGCTAGGATGTGTCTGAGAGCAGATTTGAACTCAGGTCCTCCTGACTTCAGGGCTGGTGCTCTAACCACTGGGCCACCTAGCTGCCCCCTTTCCTGCCTTTCTTTAAGACTAAGTCAAAAACCCTATCTTCTGTAAGAGGCCTTCTCTGGTCCCCACTTTCTGCTAATTCCTTCCTCTCCCAGAAACACATCCATCTACTCTATATTCCTTCTTTCTACCTAGGTATCTCTACACAGTCACTGCTATTTGAATAGAGGTTTCTTGAAGACAGCATCTATTGTTTATTTATTTAGCCTTTTAATCTCCAGCAGTTAAAATGTCTAGCACATAGTAAGTACTTAATAAAGGGGTATTGACTGAACAGATTTCTTGGTGCCCCAAGTAATTCTCTAAATGTGTAAATTACCAACAAATAGCTGAATCTGCATAGGTGGCAGAAGTTCTCTGTGGAAAGGGAAGGAAGGGGGAGGAAGAAGACAAAGGGACCAAAAAGGAAAGAAAAAAAACCTCATTCATTCACTATGTTTTATAGTATTGTTTCACCACTGGCTTCACAAGAACAAGATTATAAAAAGGTTCTCAAGATATCAAGAATAAACCAGGAACTGAATTTGTCCTCTTCATTCAATTACAGCAAAATTTCAATTATCTAGATGAGGGCTTCTTAAATTTTTCCATTCACAATCCCTTTTCACTTACTGATAATAAATCATAAAATAATTTATTTTAAAATAATTCTTTAGTATACATATAGTATACTATAAATGAAAGGAAACTTTCATGCTAATAAGATGTGCTTCTTTATTTTTATATAAAGAATTAAAACTTGGAGGAATGTTTGATACTATAGGATATAGGGCATTCAGAAATCTTTTATTGTTGGCAAATTTTTTGTAACCCCTACATTCAGTTACATAACTCTCCATAGGATCCTGACCCAAAGTTTAAGAAGTTTTAGTCTAGACCACTCAAGGTAATCAAATTTTCTGAAAAGTTGTAGGTACATTCTTTTAAACATAAAAAACTATTTTTATTTGGAACATTTTAGAAGGAAAATAGTTAGTTTCCTTCAAGTACCATTCACCAAGATGGACAGACAGTAGGATGCATTAGAAATAACATATTTGTTGATAGGGAAATTACAAACCTCAACAACTTTTTTTTTTTTTTAAGCCAGTAGTAAAGGCTGAATTTAAAATCAGTCTTTGAATATCTGTTTGAGGACATGTTAAAGTCAAAATGTTCTGGTTTGGTTTAGATAAGACAATCATGCAGCCACAGCTGTTCAACCTTTGTTTTCTTTTCCTCTTGATTGTCCTGTGAGAGAGGAGATAGGGAAGCAGTTTTCTTCACATAATAGAAGAAAAGCCTTCCTAACAATTAAATCTGCCCAACTTCAAGGAATGGTGGGTTTCTGGTCACTGGTGATCTTCAAGAAGAATATAGGTGACTACTTATCAGAGAGTCAGTAGAAGGGAGTTTCTACTTAGGAATGCATTAGATTAGAATAATATGCAGATCTCTTCCCATTCTAAGGTTCTATGACTGAATTTTGTAGCACTGTTAAATTAGCATCAGTCCCTGAAAGAGAGAGACCATAGTTCTGTTTTTCTGAACACATAGTATGCAGCTTGCTTTTTTAGAAGCAAAAACTTCTAAGGCAAGGAACTGTACATGCTTAAGAACACTACTACAATCTGCTCATCTATTCATGAGAGGCACACATCAAGGGCTGATAAATAAAAATAACATATAATATATATATCAATTATTAAGATAGCATTCACGGGAAGTAGCTAGATGATGCAGTGGATAAAATATCAGCTCTGGAGTCAAGAGACCTCAGTTCAAATCAGCCTCAGACATTTGACACTACCAAGTGTCAAGTCAACTGGGCAAGTCACTTTAATGCTGACTGCCTTGCCAAAAGAAAAAAAAAAAAACTAAACTGCATTTGCTTCCCATACTCTTTGAAATTCCATTGCTAGGTACATAGTTCAAGAAGATCAAAGACAAAAAGAAAGTTAAAAAATACTAAAATATTCATAACAGCTCCTTTTGTGGTAGCAAAGAATTAGAAACAAAGAAAATGTCCACAGATTGGGAAATGGAAGTATGGCCTCTGATGCAATGAAATATATAATTACTCCTTAAGAAATAATTAATATAAAAAATTCAGAGAAGTATGGGAAGATTTATATTAACTCATATAGATTGAAGTAAGGAGAACCAGGAAAACAATATACACAAAGCAAATAATGTAAACAGGAAAAAAAATACTAAAACAAAACTGAATATTATGGAATTACAGTGGCAAAAACTGATCCTAGGAAAGAGTTATGAAAATGCATCTTCTGCCTTTTAATTATGGTCAAGTAAGGCAAGTAAAGGGATATTAATAATAATCGGATGTAATTAATGTATCAGCTTGTTTGGCTGAAGTATGTTTTTTTAATTCTTTTAAAATATTTGCCACAAAGAATTTAGAAACTGAGTGGATGCCCATCAGTTGGAGAATGGCTGAATAAGTTATGGTATATGAATGTTATGGAATATTATTGTTCTAAAAAAAAAAAAACAAAAACAATCAGCAGACTAATTTCAGAAAGGCCTGGAGAGACTTATGTGAACTAATGCTAAGTGAAGTGAGTAGAAATAAGAGAACATTGTACATAGCAAGAAGATTATGTGATTAATTGTGATAGACTTGGCCCTTTTTAACAATGAGGTGATTCAGACCAATTCCAACAGATCTGTGATGGAATCATCTGCATCCAGAAAGAGGACTAAGGAGACTGAATGTGGGTCACAATGAGGTATTTTCATCTTTTTTGTTGTTGTTTGCCTGCCTTTTGTTTTTGTTTTTCCTCATTTTTTCTTTTTGATCTGATTTTTCTTGTACAGTATGATAAATGCGGAAATACACATAGAAGAATTGCACATGCTAATCTATATTGGATTATTTGCTGTCTGGAGGGGGAAGGGAAGGGAGAAGTTTTGCAAGGGTGAATGTTGAAAACTATGCAAAACTATGTATGTATTTTGAAAATAAAAAGCTATTATTAAAAAATTTTAATAAAGAAAAAAATGATATAAATTAAAAAAAAAAATATTTGCCACAAGGGAAGTCTCCCTTGATGAGGAGAGGGAACAACTATGCTTATTTGGAAATGAACATGATATAAAAAACAAAAGTTACCAATAAAAGGAAAAAAAAAAAACTATTGACAAACCTCAGCTTTGAATTCTTCTCCAATCCAACTATTTTCCTCACGATTTGTTGGCAGAAACCATAGCACATGAAGAGGACAGAGTTCTCTGCAATGTTGGCAATTAGTGCTGGGGTGGTCCCCTTGTAGAAGCCTCGAAAACCCACTTGGGTGTATGTCTTTACGCAGCAGTTTACAAGACCCTTGTACAAGTTGGGAAATGTCTGCATCTTCACTTTCACTGTGTCAAAAGGCTGCCCAGTCATTACACATGCAGTCCCTCCTAGAATATGGAACAAAAAGTCAGAACTCCTCTGCCTACCCAATATGCTCAAAGTTTGCTTCTCTTATTTTTTTAATTAAAGTATAAAAGCTCTGTTTTAAAGCCAATTCTTAATTATCCACAAGGAGAAGGGAAAGGAATAAGTGTTTATTAAGCACCTATTATGAACTAGGCACTGTGCTAATTGTTTCACAAATATTACCTTATTTTATACCCACAAAAACCATGGGGTGGCAGTACTATTATGATTCCCATTTTACAGCAGAAGAAACTGAGGCAGATAAAAGTTAAGTGACTTGTCCAGGGACCTACAGGTACTAAGTCCTTGAGGCTGGATTTTAATTCAGGTTTTACTGACTCCAGTACTCTACACATAACGTAATAATGGGGAACCAGTCAAATGTGCCTTTTTTAACTTGGTACCAATCCTATCTTGATAATCAGTACAAATCATAAGAATGGAATTAGAGGAGAAATGGCTAAAATTAAATAATATTCAATATTCATGAATTACTTTAATGAAAACATCAACGTTATGGGGAAAAAGAAAATATTGTACTCCAAGTTCCCCCAATACCCATATGCTGGAAGTAACTCTCAAGCTTCAGTAACTTTTCATCAGTAAACACAAAAGCTGACTTTTTACATGACTAAAATTATTATCTAGCAAGCTTAACAATTTAAACTGAGGTTGATTTTGTTTTATCATTTGATGATAACAATACTTAACATTTATCTAATGCCTACTATGTGCTAAACACTTTACAAATATTTATTATTTGACCTTCACAACAACCCAGAAAGGTATTTTACAGGAAACAGAGAGAGAGATTAGGTGACTTGCCTATTTAAATAATGAAAGGAGGAGGAAGAAAGGGAAGGGGCATAGTAGAAAGAGTGTTGGATTTAGGGTCAAATCTCAGCTTTGCTATTTATTAACCATGTGACTGTGATAGGACCACTACTATTATTACTACTATTAAAAAAATCACATTTACATGTGTCTATTATATGCCAGGTACTATGCAAACTTAGCACTTTACAAATATTATCTATTTAATTCTCAGAACAACTCTGGGAGGTCAGTGCTATTATTATCCCCATTGTACAAGTGAGGAAACTGAGGCAAACAGGATTAAGTGACTTGCCCAGGGTCACACAGCTATAAGTATCTGAGAACAAATTTGAACTCAGGTTTTCCTTACTCCAGGGTCCAGCCTTGTGTCCACTATGCTGTCAAATCTCTCTTCCAACCCCAATCTTGGCTTCTCTACCACCATTGATCCCAGTTTATAAACTGCAACCTCAGAGTTATTACTGGATTCTTTGCAACTAATATACAGATTTGATGGGAAGGATGGAAGCCAACAGCTGCTCCTGTCCATGAACTCTGTACCCATCACTAGTGTCCCTCTGATTGGACTAGTAATTCCCAGAACCTCTCATCAGAAAGGAAGCTTTGCATCTGATTTGTTTTTTTTTTTTTTTTGTTGTTGTTGTTTGTTTGGATATCTTTGGAATAGAGAAGATGAGTATTATTTAAAAAAAAAAATCAACCCTAACTTAATGAAAAGAACAACTGAATGCTGCAAAATTATTATGACCAAGCTTGGCCCCAAATCAGGCTTATGACAAGGCAGGTTATCCACCTAATATTTTCTTAAAGGTAGAATACTATGAAATAGCTGAAACATTAAATATGATGTCCAACTTTTCTAACATGCTGGTTAGTTTTTCCAAACTTGTTTCCCCTCTTCTTTTTTATTTTGTTCTAAGGGATAGCTCTCTGGGAGAGAGAAGAGGAATAATATACTGGGAAATGTAAATTATGTAAAAACAAAAGGTATCAATAAAAATTTTTTTTAAATAATCAAAACCTGGCATCTTCTGCTTTAAGTAGTGGTGAATATGGATTTAAGTACCATGTGCTCAAGCCTTAACCCAAGGCTAAGAGCCACACTATGACATCCCGATTCTTGAAGATTGTTAAATGCTTTGAGAAGAGGGCATTTCCATTAGGGCAGCTGATCTCTGCCTCCAGTTTTCTGCCTCTAGTAAACAAGTATATCCCTCCACAAGATCCAGTTTTCAGCAAAAGATTGAAGCTACTTGGATAAGTTCTTGGAAGAGATCCTAAGTGGATAAGAGTTCCAATATCTGGGCAAAACTCAGCATTCTGTCAGTAAAGAATTGCAAAAGTATGGAGATAAGTATTTGGAGACTCTGAGGACAAGACAAGATGGACATTTGTATGAGAAACAAATGCAAAATTAGACTCAGTTTATTTGCACTTTTCTTAAAATCTTTAGAACTAAAAGACTTCTGGAGCCATTTAACCCAGGTCCTTAACTCGATGGGGAGGCTCAGAGAAAATGCTTTTGACCAAGTTCCCACAACCAGGACATAGCAAAGCCAAAGCTAGATTCCAGTTCTCCTCAATCCCAGTGTTCAGTGTTCTTTCCACTGTACCACACACTGTTTTATTTCCTTTTGGATTTACTAAAAGCAAACTTGAAGAATTGTGAAAGCTTTTCCACCCTATTTATGTGGAACAAAGATAGGGATAAAAGAGAAAGGGGGGAGATAAATAACTGCAAGTTTCTTCTTTTCAAGAGTTAATAGGGGCAGCTAGGGAGCACAGTGGCTAGAGCACCCGCCTTGAAGTCAGGAGGACCCAAGTTCAAATCTGGTCTCAGACACTTAATACTTTCTAACTGTATGACCCTGGGCAAGTCACTTAACCCCAATTGCCTAACCAAAAAGCCAAAAAAAAAAAAAAAAAAAAGAGAGAGAGAGAGTTAATAGTATCAATTGCTGCTCAATGCCTTTCAAAATCATGCAGTCATAGAATTTTTTTAGAATTATAAGACATATAAGAGGTCATTTAATCCAATCCCTTCATTTTACCAATGAAGAGGATGACTACCTTGATGGAAATCACAGGGATGATAAATCAGATGAAATCAAGACTCAGGTTTCCTGATCACCAATAATGAATATCTTGACCACAAAATTAGAAGTAAACTTTTTTTTTTTTTTTTTGTGGACAAGTCCTGTAATCTTATTAGTCTACAAAACTCCTTCTATTAATGAAAATCAGCACCTGCTCTTCATCTTATACCCTTACATGCCTAGGGCATTATAAGAATTATAAGAATAAATCAGTAGACCAAGGTCATACCACCTTAGGATGATTTGACCAACGAACATCAATATATGTCAGTAAATATGGTGACTTAAAACTCAGCTCTTCCTTATTCTGAGGCCTTCTCTCTAAGCCACACTGTTTCTCATGGCTTAATGGAAGCAGAATATACTTACTCTTACCCAAGATGTTCACAATTCATTTAGTTTAGATCCTTGGAATTCAAAAGATTCAATTTTTAAAAAGAGATTAAATTGAAAAGTTGTTTAAACAAACAACCAAAATGTCTCTAGCGGATGGAGAGATCTTTAAAAGAACTGATATTGAAATATAAGGCTAAGTTCCGATGGTCTTATGATGAAGAAAGCCAGAGAGAAGACTGAGTGTGGATCACAACATAGTATTTTGACTTTTTTTTGTTATTGTTTGTTTGTATTTTGTTTTCTTTCTTGTTTTTTTTCCCCTTTTTGATCTGATTTTTCTTGAACAGCATGATAATTGTAGAAATATGCATAGAAGAACTGCACATGTTTAACATATATTGGATTACTTGCCACCTAGGGGAAGGGGTTGGGGGAAGGGAGGAAGAAAAAAATTTGGAACACAAGATTTTCCAAGGGTGAATGTTGAAAATTATCTATGCATATGTTTTAAAAATTAAAAAAAAAGAAATATAAGGCTAATTAAATGACAGGATTTATGTTGGCTTTCAAATCAGTCAAGTTATTTTTTCATTTTTGTGTATTTTATAAATGCCTTTTTTCTATATATTATTAATCAACTCTATCACCTTCCAAGTTGACCCTTCCTATTTGTGATATGTGTTTATTTATAAAACCCACAGAACACCAACTTATGTTCCAATACCTCATGTTAGAAAATAACAATCTACCCCTACACCACCACTCACAATGCATACATAAATTTCCAAGAGCAAGAGAGGACAAAATGGTGTGGTTGCCTAATACTTTACCTTACCCAATGGGACTTGAAAGGTCAATAAACCAAAACCTGTCAGAAGCCCTTCCATCATTCACTTCAAAATAAATAAATCGATTCCCGTTCAGAGAAGAACAAAGTATTTTTCCACAAGAATAAAAGGTCACTTAATGTCAGTGTTGAGAAAACCTACCGATAGGAGATTGTGTCCTGATAAACAGCATGGAGCAATAGAGGCCTTTAGATTGATGACCATATTGTGACAACAGGGTGTAAGGAGCAAAGATGACTGTACTCCATTACCCAAGAACAAGGCCAGGCTGACTCTGAGGGCTACTATGTTTGGACCAATCACTTTTGGCCAAACCATGCTTTTTCTTTCTTGTATATCCATGAGCTTTCCCCTCTTCTATTTAGGGGCACTATTAAGTTAAAATGAATGGAACCAGCATTTTCTATTTGCCTATCTATAGTTGAAAAAATGGTGAATTGTTAATATATTTGTGTGACACTTTTAAATTACAAAGCATATTCCCATAGATAGCTCCATGGATACTCAACACCCTATGTGATAGGCAGAGTAGCACCATTATTTCCATTTTATGCAAAAAGAATATGATTTATCAAAAATCACAGTGAATTCACAAAATAGCCAAAATTAAAATTCAGTTCTCTATCTACTATACCAGTTATTTCCAAGATTTCCAAGATTAGCAATCACTTTGCCATTAATACTCAACATGAGGCCTGGATATCTTTCCAGGTAGTAAAGAAGCTTTTCGAGGAGGTATGGGGAATATTTAATTCAAAACTATGTTATTTTATTAAAATTAATCTCTGTATTTTATTTCTTATATGAATATTCATGGTAAACTTTAAACAGATTCTTAGACTGGGATCAAACTTGTCTCTTGATAAATGTATTTGAACATAATTAGTTTCCTTTGTATTTCTATGTATTTTATTTTATGCATTTAAATTTCTGAGGAATCTACAGACTTCAAAAGATTATCAAAAGAGGATCTATCACAAGTCAATAAGTATTTATTAAGCACTTACTATTCATCAAGCACTCTGCTTTAGATAGACAAAAGGAGTATGGGGGGGGAGAGAACAGCCCCTCTTTTTAACTAAGAGAAACCCTATATTTCTGGGTTTTTTTTTAAAACAGTCTAGTAGATCTCAAAAGTAATCTTATTCTAAATAGTAGTGAGAAAATAATGGAAAAGATATGTTCCTTCTACAATGTTCTAATGTTAAATTGTATAGGATGAATCTGTTCCTATATAACAGATTGTCCAGGGAAGCTACAAACATCTTAATAGGCTTTTACCAATTTCATTTTGAAAAGGCATAGAGAGAAGTAGAGGAATTTAATGTTCTCTGGGATTACCTGCAGCCCCAGCAGTGAGGTCAATGGCAGCTTGGATAGCAGGATTGGACTTCATATTGTCCTACTTGTTTGTTTCTTTGAATGGAAATATCCAGAGCTTATGGTTGATAATGCATACTCCTGGGAAAAAGAAAAAAATAATAACCAAGCCTTTAGAAATACCCAGTTTGATTATTATAGACTTGACAACTAATAACCATCTCTCAAATAATGAGGACTTACTGGGGGAAAAAAGGACTGATACAGTATCATCGAACCTCACTCAATGTATTTTTTTAAATTATAGATTAAAGTCAATAAAGAATTGAGAGCCCCTGCAATCAATACACAACCTACACAAAACCTAATGGTTTTGCTTGAGAAGAATTCTGATGACTTAACTAGAAACTAGGAGAGAAGACTTAACTAAAGAACAAATTATCAACTATAAATGTAATTTTTTTCAGTTAATGAGCATTTAGTTTTTCTCTTTTCTCCAACTCCCATTAGTTGTCCCATAGTCCAAACTAAAGTTCTAACATAATAGACCAGTTTCAAACCTTATGCTATGGCCAAGGCTCCTAAGAAGCACTAATAAAATTAAGAGATCTGGAAGAAGAAAGAAAAAAATCCTGCTCTATCCCTTTGCTTCTAATGAATCTTGTTTTGCTTTTGGGAAGGACTAGAAGAGAAAAAAAGAAGGGGACAAAAGCTGAAGATGAGAATCAAAAAATGTCAGTGAAAAAGGCTCTAGAAGTGATGGTAAGGCAGGTTTTCCACTGTAGACCTCCAGTCTAGGTAACAGAGTTGATGGAAACCCATATTTATTAACATAGAAAATTATCACTATTTTGATACTGTACTGTTCTGAAATAAAGAGAATTAAAGATAATAAAAACAATGTACTTGTGATGTGATACTTCACAAAGTAGCTTAATGGGAAAGAGTAAGAGTAGAGAAATATGAAACTGGCTTAGAGCAGACATTCTATCAAAAGCATCTTTTGAGTATTATCAAATCCCAAGAATGAGTCCTACTTCAAAAAAATACATAGTTGACCAAAACTCCACTGAAGCAAGTTAACGGTTTTGTTGGTCAGACTAAGGAACTTGGCAAAAATGTCTACCAGCACGGAAAGGTAATCATTTTCCCGTCCAAGGCAAAAAAAAAAAAAAAAAAATTGGTGCCCACAACTCTTAACTTTTGAAGGCTGGAAAGGGAAAGGCCCCGCTTGGACATAGGAAATAGTATTTGTGAACTTTCAGTTGCTAACACAAAATCCATGGTTTAAAGCTAACCACTCTCAATACTCCACTTTATCCTTGATCAATTTCTTCTACGGAGATAATCTCAGAAAGAAAAAACAAAGAAGGCAACAGTTCAGGTGGCAACAGTTTTCAACAGACACCTTTCTCTTTTCTGAGAGAAATAATCGTCTTGGACTAGGATTTGGGGGTAAGGGTGGATACATTTTCCACCAGAAAAAAAAAAAAAAAGTTGGGTGGGGGGGTGAAAAGAGTTGCAAATGCTCAAACTGCCTCCTACCTCTATTACAAAGACCCAGGGTGGAGGGGTATCAACCCATTCATAAAATCTCACAGCTTCTCCGCGCAGTCAGCAGCACAACTAAGGTCACCTACTAAATGACACCACTCAAAATGCAACTCCGCGACGAAAGGATACCGTGACTGACAGTTTCAGGGACAAGGTGAAGGGGCCCGGGGAAGTGGAACAGCTGGTTTCCAGCTGTTATGGGCATACTATTCCCAAATTTTGGGGGCACAAAGCCCTCCAACGAGGTTCGTGCGAGTCCCCCCTTGCCCACCCGGGGTTGAAGTGTGTGTGGGGGAAACAAAGCATGGAAAAGATCCCTCCCACCCTCTACTACGGGGGAGCGCTGTAAGTGCCGGGTGCACGTGTCAGGGGGAGGCAGGGAAGGCGTCAGAGCCAGTTCCCGGGAAAGCGCAAGTAGTCGAACGGGAGGAAGAAATTATAAGATTCGCCTTCTCTTTTCTTTCCCAAGTACAGTGTTCCTCCTCCTTTTCCCGAGGAGCCCCGCGCACGGGTGCAAAGACCCGGGCCTGTGCGGCGCACAGCTCACCAATGCGCTCGGCGCCCAGGGACTGCCGCCTCAGTCTCCTCCTCTAACGCCGCCGCCAGTTCGCGGTGTAAGTTGCTAGCGGTAGCTGCACTCACTCCATGGCCCTGACCAGGCCGTTTAACCCGGGGTGCGCGTTACACCCCCGCCGCCCCGCCCCCGCAGACTTATATAGACGCACGACTGTGGCGCGTCTGCACCGCGCCCCCCTCCTCGCCGGCACGCTCGCCCTGGCCATCCTGCCCCCTCTAAGCCTTCTTCCCCAGCTCAGCCAGTCTAGCGGGAAAGCGGAAGTCAAGGAACAGCCACGGCGGGCCAGGACTGAGCTCCGCCCCGGAGCCTGCGGCCTCTAGAGCTCCTACCACGCAACTTGTATCTCCTAGGAGCGCTGCGTGTCCCCTACGCGCGGGAGCCCCAGCGCATCCGCGGCTTCCTGCGCCGCCGCCGCCGTCGCTGCGGTGTAGGGTGTGCAGGCGGGAAGCAATGGAATGGACCTTCTCTAATTGGTTTTCTGTGGAATCACTCGTTACCCCTATTCTAATCCTGCTTTTCCTGCCCACCCTCTCCCCTCTACGGGCTTCTGGACTCCAATTTTGTGGTGTAATGAAAGCAGGAAGGGGACCAAGGACTTTCCAGTCTGCTAGACTGGGTTTTTGCTTGATTTCAGGAGACTTTGTGATTATCAGGTGACTTTCAGTTCCTGGGCCTAGGTTTTAATGAGGTCGTATTTAGAAATTAGTCACTTGGTGACTTCACTTGTATAATAGGTATCCTATTGCCTTCTCAGTGCATGGGGGCAGGGCTGAAGAGAGGGGGAGAATTTTAAATTATAAATAATTTTAAATTTAAAAAAGATTGTTGAAAAGTTAATCGCTTTTTTAATAAGTCGTTCGTTTCGACGAAAGACATTCTTTGTAACGTAAGGAGTTTGGGAGTAAGGAAAAGTTAAGAACATTTTTGGATGCAGAGTTGGGAAATAATGCAAAACCATTACTGGGGAAATGCTTCTCTCCTGCCCCCCACTCCAAAGAGGGCTTGAGAGAAAGCCTTTTCTCCTTGGGAACAAGAATTCATGATATTATTCCAAATTAATTGAATGCTCACCATGACAAAATCTGACTCGGAAAAAAAAAAAAAAAACTTGATTATTCTATTTATTTCTTATGGGCAGGACTAGGCACTACAAGGATGCGGCATCAGTAAAACCGCAGTATCTGCTTTTCAAGAGCTAGAGTAGAGATTTAAATCTTTTAATGACTGCTGACTTTTTCCTTTAGGATTACAATTTTTAAAAATTTCTACGGTATTCTTGGTTTTGGAGAGCTCCTAATAGAAAAAGGATTTATTTCACAAATCAGTAGCTTAGGAGGAAATAGAGGGAGAAGAGTTGGGAATTTTTTGTTGTTTTCAGGACCAAAGAAACTCATGCATAAGGAGAGAAAAGTGGGCATCCCTTCTCTACTCTGATAAAATAGACAGAAGCCCGCAGCAGCCTATATAGGAAGTAACATTCCTGTTAAAAGTGCTTTAGCTCAGATACTGTGTTTCCAATTTCATTTTCTCCAAATTGGTTGTGTTCTTAAAGTTTAATCCCATTCTGTCTCCTACTAAGAACATTTTTTCCCATGTGATATTGTAACATTGCATCATAGAAAATACATTTTAACAAAGACAAAATAACATGATATTATTGCCAACCTAATCCTAACCTCTATTGAAACTCAGCACTAGTATTTAAATAATTTTACAATAGCTTTTTACTCTGAGTATGAAGCTGAGTATAAAAATCTCACATGAATGTAGTTAATTAAAAAGTTGGGTGGGGCTCCTTTAACCTTTCTATGAACAGAATCATAAAACTACAGATCTCATATCTCCAAGAGCTCTTATAGATCATCCAATCCAACTCATTTTAAATTACAGGGAAGTTAAATGATTTGCACATGGCCAAGAGGCTAATAATAGATATTTTAAAGGCATAGATGCAGGTGTTATCTTATTGGATTCTCACACCAACCCTTTGAGATAGTTATTATTGTCAACATTTTACAATTGCCTGAGACAACATTGCAAGTAAACATGGAAGGCAATATTTGAAATCAAGTCTTCTTGACTTCTAAACCAATGCAGTAATCTACTGTGCCACCTAGGGGACTAGTTAGTAATGGATCTTGTATGTAGAGTAATGAATGTAGTAATGAATCTTGCCAAAAACCTACTTTTCTTCCAATGAGATAAACATATATAAAGGCATTAAAAAAAAATCTTAACATTTTATCTGATGATAAGCTATTATTATTATTATGTCCTGCGGTAATGATATTACTGACACATTAAATAATTAGAATACCTACCTCCCATAGTTGTTATGAGAATAAAATAATATTTTCATGGTGCTATGAAAACTTTAATCTGCTATATAAATATTAGCTATTATTTTTACAGTTGGCATGGAGAGTTTAAAATGTGCGAAATGCTTTGCTTTCCATCTTGTTTAATACTCATAAACCTATGAAGTTGGTATTATTTTTTCCATTTTTACAAATGAAGACACTGGGGTTCAGAGGTTATGCGATTTGTCTGGGGCCACACAGCTATTAAGTGTCTGAGCTGGGATTTGAATCTAAGTCTTCCTGTGTCCAAGCCCAACAGTCTACCTATTGTTGATAAGTAGTGCATTTTAAAGTGGTTCAAGCAATAGTGAAATTTACATCAAGCTATCCACAGTGTCCATTCCCTTGTAATCAGTAATAGGCATTCCAACTATTGCAGAGAGTGCAACTCCCATTGGAATGCCAAATGTATGGTTGCCAAAAAAACTATGGAGAACTCAGAGCAAGCACTCATGGGTGGTCCACAGGGCAAGTACTCACAAGGTGGCCAGAAAAAATCGACACAAGGTACTCTCAAAGTCTCTCTTAAAAACTTTTGAATTGATTGCATGACATGGGAGACCCTGGCACAGCATAATGTGCCATCATCAGAGAAGATGCTGTGCTCTATGACCAAAGAAGAATTGTATTAGCTCAGAAGTTAGAGAAACCACCCCAAATGCTCATAGGGACTATTTATGTCTGACCTGTGGCAGAGTATTCTGAGCTCAATTTGGTCTGAACAGCCACAGTCTGGACACATTGTAACTGGACTCTAACATAGCAATACCAATTTAGTCCTCTTTGAGAATGAAGGACAACAACTAATCAACCAACCAACCATTTACAATACAGGTTAAGGTTAGAGTTTTAGTCTTCAGCCATGGGACAGTTTGTCACATGAAGCAACCAGCCTATGAAAGAACAGAGAACAGGCTGTGACTTTGTTTACACCATGGTCCAACCATTGTTTTTCATGTTTTTAATTTTAACATATAATTTGGAATATGTAGTGTCTATTAAAAGAAATCAGGAGCTTTTTTTCAATAGTGTGGGCCATTAGAAGAGTATTTGGTAATAATAGCACCTTTTCAGAGTTATAGATACTTTTAAAATATTTAATTCAAAATAGTCTTTTGAATTGCTGACTGCTTCCACTATTTCTGTTCTATAAAAGGGAAGATAAATAAGGGGAATTCAAATTACTTAATCAGTGAGTGAGGCATAGGCTTCAGTTGTCTTGATTGCCCACCATTCTGTTTAGCTTTGGTATTATCTTTAATCAAGTTCTTATAAAATTAAATCTCCAAAACCTTTGTTCTAAGGATGACTCCATGTTATCTCCTATTGCCTTAGGGCTGGGCACAAGTTACAGACATAAGTTTTTACTTTTAAATATGGATTTAAAGCAAGAAAACAAGTTTGCATGTTTTCCCCCTGATTTGTTCACAGCTTCTGCTTGTTTGCCTGTTTTGGGATTGCACAACCATTTCTAGCTATCTCTGTCCTAAAGTAGTTGGTGTGACATTGATTGGGGTTAGGGGCAGAATGATCAGTTTTGCAAAATGGAAAAAAAAGTGAACAGGTTGCTGTTTCTAAGAGATTTCTCAACATGCTGGTTAATGATACTTTATTTTAAAAGTGAATAATTCCACTAAAACAGGTTACCTGCTCACCCCAACTCTGAGGTAGTTTATACAGAGGATGCCCTTGTTTCCTTTGAAAGTGAACAGACTGTTCCCTAAATACTGCACAGGAAATGAAAATGTATGTCATCTCTACTTTAAATTTTCTAAGTGATCAGAAAATATTTTTCCTATTTTAATATTTTAAAATTTCATATTGAATGGTGGATAGAGTTTCTATTTCTCTGTAAAAGCCGGGAAATGTGCCCTATAAAAGAGTCCTTAAAACACTGAGATAGTGTTATAAAAGGGGACAATTTATTTTATAGGACTTGCATTGGAAACAACTTACAAGGATAGCTCAACTAATTATATCCACAATATTAAGTACCTATATAAAAATCATCATGTTCTTTGGTTCATAAATAATAAGAAAAAATAAAAGAATTAGTTGCACTAAAGATTAAATGAACTTTAGAAATTAATTTTTGGCAAATATTCCTACATGTGGAGTCAGAGGACCTGGATTCAAATCCTAGCCATCCCTTCCCTATGTGATCTTGGATAATTTTTTGGTTTCAGATTTAGTTTTCATATATAAAATGAAAAGTCTGAAAGAAAAGTCATTTACTATATGCCAGATTCAGTTCTAAGTAGTGGAGAAACAAATAAAGACAAATATGTGATCCTACCCTAAAATATCTTACTTTCTAGTAGAGAGACCTCTAATGAGGTAAATAACTAGGTACATACAAAATATATACAGCATATATTAAAGATACTCTAAGAGGAGAAGGCATTAGCAGCTGAGGAGACTAGGAAAGATAGCAGAAGGAAAGATTTGAGTTGTCATAAAGCAAGACAAAGAAAATAAATGGTATAGGGAAAGGGATAGCACATTCTAAGGATAAAATATAACTAGAGAAAAGAGATGGAATGTCATGTTTGATCAACCCCAAATAGCCAGTATAATTGTATTGTTGTCGTTGTTGTTAGTGTCAGTGGTGATGGTGGTGTAGTGGTCCTTTCTCAAAGAGGGCCAATGGCATAACGAGGGTGATGTAATTTACTCGTGAATTATATTTAATTGGGGCAGAGCTGTGTAGTCATCAGCTTCCCTGTCTCATGTAGTTTTCAGAATCCAGTGACAAGATCTAAGTTTTGATAACTGGAGATAGCCCTGGATGCAGTAGATGACTTTGGTCTTTCTAAATTAAGGTTTCTCCCAGGTTTCATTTGTCAGAGACCATACCCATTCTATGACTAAGGGCTAAGTAAGGATTGAGACAAAAGATAGTCTAATTAACCATCACTAAAATATCTATCTGGGAAGGGGAGACCTTCAAGGTCAAGAGAGGAAAAGTGAGAGTGTATAGTCACTGCAGGGAATAATGGCCTGGTAAGAAATGAGGACTCACAGTGAGTACAAAGAACAGAATTAGAAGTCATGAAACAAAGAAAAAGGTAAAATCATTCTATCTTTCTATCTATCTGTCTCTCTGTCTGTCTATCCATCCATCTATTAATCTAATCAGTTAAAGCATTTTCCAAGTATATGGGGAGAAATGGAACACTTGTGAGTGAGGGCAAGATCAAGGGAATGACCCTCTCTTCGTGTCATTGAGATAGAATGAAGGATTAGGTCATGGCTATCAAGGAGAATGAGAAACTAGCATTTTAGCCAAAAACTGTCTTAGACAATTTATTAGCACACAAGAATTTCTCCTTAGAGAGAGGTCCAGCCAAGCAAAGTTATCCTGCTAACCCTTTCTTATCTAAGTAACCTTTTATATTAAATATGAAACAAAAAAATAAAATTTTACATCTAAGTTTTACAAAGATATAAAGCCTCACATTTTTCATTTACTAAGTAAACAATAGCAATATTAATGTGGTACATCATTCAAGAAAATAAGAAAAAAATATTCTTTCTAAAAATTCCCCTTTCAGAAATTTCACATTTCTGTAGATTTATACATCCACAGAAATAAAAAGAAAAAAGAATATATATGTTAGATAACTAATAGGATAATATGGAAGGAATAGCTACTGATACTTGAGCAGACTCAAGAAAGGAACAGATCCTGGGAGCTCAGCTAAGTGACTCTCTCAGCAAAAAAACTAAACACAAAGAGCTATGTGAAGAACATATAAAAGGGAAAAAGACTTCTAGTACCAGCAATTGTTAAGTGACTTCTTTGCAACATTTCTTTCCTATATGTCTGCTTTACTGCCATTATTCTTTAAGTCTGAATCTATGCTTACCATCAACCAGTATATGTTTATGGAAGAATACGTCCTAAACTTATGAATAGTTCATACCAATTTTTCCTGTGCCATCTTAGTAAATGCTTTTCCTAAAAGTGCTAAATCTATTGGTTGCCTATTAAAAGGGAAGTACATCAATCAGGACTTAGGAACTACAGTAATATGACTAGCCATATAAAAGTTTACCTCTAAAACCTGGAGCAGCAATTTACCCCTCTGGAGGTCTAATTCTAGTGCAAGTTGGAAGAATATTTTATATGAGGTGGATAGATAGATATAAATATAGGTATAAATTTATAATTATGTATGCATGTACATATATACATGCATATGTATATATTGATATACATTCTCACACATAAACATGTACACAATTTGCATAAAATGTAGTTTGAGAACGGGATATATTAGCATCTGGGGGGGGGAATCTTCATGTAAAAAGTGGCTCTTGAGTTGAATCTTGAAAGAAATCAGGGATTCCCAGAAGTAGAGATAAGAAGGAAATGCATTTTAGGCTTTGGGCAGTGGAAGGGGAATTCCATGCAGAAGCCGCAGGAGATGGAGTATTGTGAGTGCAGAACAGCAAGTAAGCCAGTATAGCAGGATTGCTTAGTGATTAGATGGGGGAAATGTGTAAGAAGCCTGGAAAAGTAGATAGGAACCTGGTTGTAAAGCTATTTAGATGCTAAATAGGGGAGTTTGTATTTGCTCTTTCAGGTATCAAGGAATTACTGGAACTTATTGAATAGAAGAAGGGACAAAGTCAGATCTACTCTTTAGGAAAGTTATTTTGGCAAATAGGCTAATATCTTCTAATATTAGCTTGCTGAGAAAGGAAACAGTTCCTTGCTTTTTTTCTTGATTAAGATTGTGTTTAAAGTAATGTTCCTTTCTCATCACAAAAACTGGCTCTTTTAACACTATAAAATTTTGTAGAAAGCTGAGCTTAAGTATTGACTTTTCCCATTCACTATTAATATATAGCTGATAAGTGAGCCAGATTTCTGTACCACCTCACTGCAGTTTTTCCCTTTGTTTCTTTCACTCCCATAATCAAATATCATTTATTAAGGGTTCCTTTGATACACAGCTCTAGAGGTCTGGAAAGGCAACTTCATCAATATCCACCATCCAAAGGAATCTTCTTTAATCTTTTCTTAATATATGTTTTCAGTCTTCAGCAACCATATTCTTACATGGCTACTGCCTCATCAGGGTTTTGAGAGCTAATAAACATTTCAATTCTTCTCAGTCTTACAAAGAAATAATTTCACTAAGTTATGAATATTAAAACATAATTTCACCATAATCATCTGGAACAATAGATTTTGTTTGGCATTGTTAATTTCAACTGATCATATGATCAACTGATGATCATATATATATGTACATATATATATATACAAAGATAACACACATAGATGCATACATATATATGTGTATGTATGTGTGTACATGCTTTTAGCACTATTGCTTTAAAATCCCTATTTTTGGAAAAATAGATAATGAAACATTCGCTATTCTCACAATGTTTGTTCACTTATGATCACAATGGTAAAGATCTGAAGCTTGAACTCTGTTCCCTTGACACCACTAGAAAAATGAAACAACTTTGTTAAGTTCAAAGAGCAGGGATTTTATTGCTAGCAATAAAGTAGGACAAAGTTCAGGCCTACCATTTCCCCTTCAGTCTTGTTAGGTGAAGTCCTACAGTAATTTTCATGGTCCATAATTGTCAAGAGGGGAGAGAGGAGAGGAATTTTCTTTAACTTACAGTATTGGGATAAAAAATGCTGGTTGTACATTCCAACTCCTTTAGCAGGAGCATTTAATAGAAATAGTTCAAAAGACAATGTCTAAGGACTTCTCCAATAGGACTGAATCTCAAAAGAAGACAATCCCTTGGGAATATAAGCTAAAACAAAACAAAACAAACAAACAAACAATAAATAAATAAATAAAATCTGATGGACTTCCCTATGGAGAATTTCATAGTCACTGAATCATTATCAAACCAGAAGGTGGCAGTGTAGCAGAAAATATGAAAAAGAGGTCTATCAAAGGACCTCAGTTAGTAATATTGGAGAAAGCTACTCATAGCCAGATAGTAATGCCATGGAAAGGTGAAGGTCAATTGAATCAAATCACTCCCTCCTCCCACTTACAGAACCTCAGTCAGCCAATAAATATTTATTAAATGCCTATTATGTGACAGGTACTGTACTAAGCTCTGGGGACACAAAAAGAGGCAAAAGACTGTCCAATCACTCTAGAAGTTTACAATCTAATAGAGAAGACAACATGTAAACAACTATGCACAAATAGGCTACATGCAAAATAAATAAGTAATGATTTAAAGAGACAAGACACTAAGATTAAGAGATCTTGAGAAAGGTAAGATGCTTTATACCCAAAATAAATTAACTATTTCCTGAGAGACAAATCCAGCCCATCTTGTTTTTATATCACTCACAAGCTAAAAATAATTTTATCTTTTAAAAATGCAATAAAACTTTATTTTCAAATGCAAAACAAATAATCCTTAGTTCATGAGTTACACAAAAACAGACATGTAATTTGGTCTTCTGATATTGTCCCCTAGTATGCTGACCATTGTTGTAAACTATAATACTTTATCTAGTAAGATATCTCTATTAAGTCAATGAATCAGAGTCATTAAATTAGATGCAGAGAAGTCCTTAGCCAATTTGGAAGGCATGAAATCCATCCAATAACAAGAAATGATGCTATACAGGAAGTGTATTAGAATTGATTAAAGAGATTGTTTCACCTTGAAAGCAAATTGCAAGCCATCAGGACTCAGCATTTTAGTGTCCAGCCAGCCCAGTGGTAAAAGTAATTCCTTGAGAGGGAAGGGCTTGGGGCAGGGAGAGATCCTCTGTCTCCTTTCCCATCCTCTTGACCATGAGAATGTCCCACAGGCTTCTTAGCAATATCCCTGAAATAGTTGTGGCTGATGTCAATGTCTATTTTAGGAGTCAAGGACAAAGAAGAAATATTGAGGCAGCCTCAGGACTCTGTGTCACATACAAGGAATCCAGAAGAAAACTGTACTGGTGCCTTGAGGAAACTTCATGTTGACTTCGAAAAAGAGAAAAAGGAACTTCAGGAACTCAAGAACTGAGTTACTTTGTGCATACCCTTTGATCCAGCAGTGCCTTTACTGGGTCTGTATCCCAAATAGATCATGAAAGAGGGAAAAGGGCAAAAGTGCAAAAATGTTTGTAGCAGCCTTTTTTGTGGTGGCAAAGAACTGGAAACTGAGTGAATCAGTTGGAAAATGGTTAAATAAGTTGTGGTGCAAGAAGGTTAATGGAATATTATTGTTCTATAAGAAATGATCAGCAGGATGATTTCAGAAAGGTCTGAAAAGTCTTATGTGAACTGATGCTAAATGAAATGAGTAGAATCAAGAGAACATTGTATACAATAACAAGATTATGTGATGATCATCTCTAATGGACTTGTCTCTTTTTAACAACGAGGTGATTCAAGGTAATTCCAATAAACTTGTGTTGGAAAGAGCCATCCACATATAGAGAGAACTATGGAGACTGAATGTGAATCAAAGCATAGTATTTTCATCTTTTTATTGTTGCTTGTTTGCTTGTTTTTTTTTCTCCTTTTTCCTCTTTTTTTCCCTAGAGAAGGAAAGGGGAAGGAGAGGGAGAAACATTTGGAACACAAGGTTTTGCAAAAGATGAATGTTGAAAACTATCTTTGCTTGTATTTGAAAAAATAAAATACTATTAAAATTTTATAAAAATAAATCAATAATAATAAAATAACTGAGTTATTCCTGTGCCACATATGCTATATGAACTTACTTTCCCCTGAATTCTGCCTGTACTCATAGAAGAAGTATATTCCCAAGTTTTGAAAGATATTTTGTACCAGCTATAGAATGTTAGACTTCAAGTCAGGAAGACCTTGCTTTAAATATAGCTTCAATTTTTGCTAGCTGTATAACACTGGGTAAGCCTATTAAGCTTTGTTTGCCTAAGTTTCCTCAGCTGTAAAATGGAGATGATAATAGCACTTTCCTGCCAGGACTATTGTAAAAATCAAATGAAATATTGGTAAAGCACTCAGCATATAGTATGCACTATTATTGCCAAGAGGCAACTGATGATGCAGTGGATAGAAAACAAAACTCATAATCAGGAAGACCTAAATTCAAATCTAACCTCAGATATTTGCTAGCAATATGGTCTTAGGTAAATTACTAAATCTTTGACTCAGTTTCCTTAACTATAAAATGGAGGGGGCAGCTAGATGACACAGTGGATAGAGCACCAGCCTTGAAGTCAGGAAGACCTGAGTTCAAATGTTATCTCAGACACTTACCACTTCCTAGCTGTGTAAGCCTGGGCTAGTCACTTAACCCAAATTGTCTCAGCAAAAAAAAACCAAACCAAACCAAACAAACAAACAAACAAAAAAACTATAAAATGGAGATAATTGTAATACTTACCTTCCAGAGTTATTGTGAAGATTGAATGAGACAATATCTGTAAAAAAAAAAAAACCCAAAACTTAAAAGTTCCTGGCACATAGTAGGAGCTATATAAATGCTTTTTCTTCTTCCCCTTACTATAGTAAAGATTCACATCTAAGAAGTAGTTAAAAGTCTGGCTAACTAATTGATATTGATAGTCAATGAAAGAAATACCCAGTGGGAGCCTACAAACCATATAGCTTCAAAGTTATACCACAAAAAAATAAAAACAAAACCAAAAAATTCTCTGATACATTCTTTCTTTCTTTTTGTTTTTTTAATTAAAGCTTTATTTACAAAACATATGCATGGGTAATTTTTCAACACTGATCCTTGCAAAACCTTGTGTTCCAAATTTTCCCCTGCTTTCCCCCACCTCTTCTCCTAGATGGTAGGTAATCCAATTCATGCTAAAATATATGTTAAATCCAATATAAGTATACATATTTATACAGTTATCTTGCTGCACAAGAAAAATCAAATCAAACCAGAAAAAAAAATGAGAAAGAAAACAAAATGCAAGCAAATAACAACAGGAAAAGTGAAAATGCTATGTTGTGGTCCAGACTCAGTTCTCACAGTCCTTTCTCGGGGTGTAGATGGCTCTTTTCATCATAAGATTATTGGAATTGATCTGAATCATCTCATTGTTGGAAAGAGCCACATCCATCAGAATTGATCATCCCATAATCTTGTTGCCGTGTACTATGATCTCCTGGTTCTGCCCATTTCACTCAGCATCTCTGAAATCATCCTGTTGATCATTTCTTATAAAACAATAATATTCCATAATATTCAAATACCATAACTTATTCAGCCATTCTCCAACTGATGGGCATCCACTAAGTTTCCAGTTCCTTGCCACTATAAAAAGAGCTGCCACAAACATTTTTTGCACATGTGGGTCCCTTTCCCTTCTTTAAGATATCTCTCAGGGAGACTTACATGAACCGATGCTGAGTGAAATGAGCAGAACCAGGAGATCATTATACACAGCAACAACAGTACTATATGACGATCAATTCTGATGGACATGGCTCTCTTCAACAATGAAATGTTTCAAACCACCTCCAATTGTTCACTGAAGAAAGCCATATACACCCAGAGAGAGGGATGCGAAATGTGGACCACAACATAACATTCTCATACTCCTTGATTGATGTTTGCTTACATTGTGTTTCCTTTATCTGATATATCGTTCGTGTAGATAAGATTTTTCTTGCACACCAATGATAAGTTTGGAAATATGTATACATATATTCGATTTGCCAATATTTTAACATAATTAACATGTAGTGGATATCCTGCCATCTAGGGGAGGGGTGGGGAGTTGGGGGGAAAAATTTGTAACGGAAAGCTATGTAAGGGTTATTGTTGAAGAATTACCCACACATATGTTATTCAAATAAAATAAAAATTAAAAAAAAAAAAGATATCTCTCAGGGACAGCTAGTTGGTGTAGTGGATAGAGCACCAACCTGAAGTCAGGAGGACCTGAGTTCAAATTTGACCTCAGTCATTTAACATTTTCTGGTTGTGTGACCCTGGGCAAGTCACTTAACCCCAATTGTCTCAGGGAAAAAAAAAAGATCTCTCTGGGATATAATCTCAGTAGAAATACTATTGGACCTCATACAGCATTTTAAGGTTTGCAAAGTACTTTACATACATTTCTGTAAAGAACAATGTCCAACACGTAATTTTTTGGTACATTAAAAAGATGATTTATATATACCTTAACTTCTTAAATTGTGGTTTGCAACCCCAACATCCTGATGTGCCCAGTAACTGAATGTAGAAGTTGTGAAACTGTGATTTATTATCAGTAGTAAATGTTTGGTATTTTATATATTTATTGTTGTTGCTTGTTCTTCCTTTTTGAAGAGGACCATGACATCAGGGAAGTAATGTCATCTAGTCCAAAAAAATAACAATCCCTCACCCCAAAAAAAAAAAACCCCAACAATTCTTCCCTCCCCCCCAAAAAAACCCAAAATAAATAAATAAATGGATCTGGGAGAGGAAGACATTGGGGCTCTTGTAACTGATCCAGATTGATTTATCTTAAAAACAAATTAATGCAAAAGGCCTATAAGATGTCCAAATCAGAGCTGGAATGTTTCCCCATTATTCTCAGGTACTTTATATCACTATACTGCTCTGGGAATTACAACCCTTTCTGGTTATGAGCTCAAAATAATATATTGCTTGTAAAGTGCTTTACATAATAACTAACATATGCTAAGCACATTATTATTATTTATGTAATTCAATATAGTTTTTCCATACCTGATAACTCGAGTGATTTTATAATACTAGAGGTAATAAGTTTGATGATTTGTATATGTGATAATATTGAAATGCAATTGGTGTCATATGAAGCTTATTGACTCTGTTATTGTTATATTTCTAAAATGTATTTCTAAATCTATATTGAGAGATGATTGCTAACCAGAAATGCTATTAGACAAATTTTTTCTTTTCATCTATATATTGTTACACATGAATTAGACTTTTAAAAGGATGTGATAAAAAAAAGAATTTTTTATTTTTGAAAACTATTAAATATTTAATACTTAGTGATACTATTAATCTATAATTTATTTTGATATATTTCTGATGCCCCCAAATACAGGTAGTATTAGATATAACTGCTTCATACTTGATAATAAACTTTATATGGGCTTTTTAGATGTGATCAACATATAATGCCAATGTTAAGATGAATGATTTTCTATATAAGAGGTTATCTAATTGGTAATGTATAATATTGTTTATGGTGTTATATTTCTAACTTTCCTTATATTTTGTAATGGTAAACAATTATATCAGCTATATTAGAAAAATAGTTTCTCTAATAATCGAGATGTTGTTGAGTTGTACTGTTTTTTTGTTTTTTGTTTTTTAAAGAAGGTCATTCTATCAGCCCTGCTGACCATGTATTGTAATATTCTGAAGCACTGTTATTAAGAACTTATAAAATTTCAAGTTTTGTCTATATTTAAGAGGAAGTTTCACCTAAAATTATTTGTCTATCACATATGAAAATTAATGGATTGGTAGCTGTTATTTGGAGCTGTTGTTTTAATCGAATATTTACATAGGCATTTTATAAAGGAAAAATTGGTAATTATACAAAAATTGTAAAATCTCTTTTGTAAACCCACAAGGATTCTTAAAATTGTCTAATCATAAATTCTTATTAATCCTATACAAGTTCTTTGTGTTGCAGAATTCCTGATGAATAAAATGTAATAGAAAACGAGAATCCTTGCACAAAATGAGAGTGAAATCTTCAAGCCTACTTATCATGTAGAATGGGTTTCATCTAAGGTTATTTGTCTATCATTTGTGAAGCTTATATACATTTTGAAACAACTTAGTCTTAAACTCTACTAATAAAGATTAATTTTGCTTTAAGGGGAGAATGCAAAATACTTTTAGAGAAGGATATGTATGTTAATTTGGAATTTAAGTAGACTATCAAATATCAGTATATATGTGGAATTCCAGAATGTATTTTTTCTTATTTCTGGTGATTTATTTAAAGAGAAATGGAACAAAAAGTTATTGGGTAAAATTTTAAAGGCCTGGTAAACTTTATTGTGATGAGGTTAATTTAATTGGTTGTATTTTTTTGGCCTATAAAAATTTAATCTCCTTTATAAATACTTTTTGACTAAAGAAAGGTTCATTATAATGAAATTTAATAATGATTAGAATTTTTTAATTATAGTACTTTGGAGATTTATTTATGGTACTTAAAGAAATTTTACACTAACAGCTTTGATAAGTTCCAATTTTAATTGCTTTAAGGTTGAATAAGACAGAAATATCTGTCATTTTAGAGATTCCCAACTAATTTACTTCATAGAAGTTTAGTGATTATTCCTTTTAACAATGGGCTAAATTTTAAGCTAAGAAAGGGACACACTTTCAGGAAGAAATGTTTAAGTTAAAAAAAAACTTTTGTAAAAATCTTTTGTGTGATTTTTAAAAGACTTACTAAATTTTCATTTGCAAGCTAGTTTATTATAATAATAATTTGATACTGATAATGATTATGTCCAAACCTACTGTGATTAATGAGACTTCAGGATCCTGAATATATATATATATACAACAATCAGCAGCCACATCTGGGATCTAAGGTTCAGAAATATCTGTCCCTGGGAATAAGGTAAGGAAGTTATATCAAATACATAGATTTCTTGTATGGAAAAATGAAATAAGAAGCCTTTCGGCTATGGTCGACTCTTCTTATTTCATTTTTCCATACAAGAAATCTATGTACCTGATTTTATATGGTAGACAACTTCTAGTAATGTAGGCCTTGAGGACCATTTCCCTGCTTATTGCTCTTATAGTCAATTTCTATTATCAGAATAGACAAAAAGTGGAAATTTGCCATTGAAATACTGAATTATGGTTAATTTTTAGAATTGTTAGTTGTTAGAATAATATCAAGGCATCTGTATCAAGCTGTAAGTAGGAAAGATCTTGCTGCTTTGATCTGAATTTATTGTTACTTCAAGGCCTAAGTGAGAGTTAAATTAGTATTTGAACTTGTCATATGTATAGGATTCAATTCCTAAAGTATCTCATTCTTTCAGAAAGATATGAGTATAATTAAGTAAACAAACTTGTCAAACAAAGATGCAAATCTATTAAGTTGTGAGGTTAAAGTTGGAAAGTCTTGTTTTTGTTTTAAGGAATAGGATTTCAGTATATTTATTTAGCATGAGTACTAGTTATGTCAAGATAAGTTGTGAATTTTCTATGATGAATCTCTTATTGTTACCAATGCAAAATTATAGTCAATATTATTTAGGATTTGTGATCCTTGAGAGCTGAAGTTCTGATTATTGGAATTTGTTATTTAAGATCTTGTGGGACAGTTAACTGATGTTATTTTGACTCTGATTCTAGATATGATCATCAAGAAATACTATTGAGCCAATGATCCATGATGCCAGCAACCCTACATATATACCTAAACTGTAGTTGGAATTCACATGAGAAAAGTTGGGAGAATAATTGTTCCCAAAAGCCGAGGTAGGATTCTCCTTACTCAATTTCTCCAACATGAATTTCTACATCCCACTTGGTTGACTTAAGGCTAGCCCGATGTAAATTGCTCATCTACATAACTTGCCCAGAAAGGACAATAAGTGAATACTTTCTCTTATGTCTTTATTCTTTTATAGCAAATTTTTATAATCAAAAAGTTTTATAAGAGTAATATTAAATCTACTAAATAATAGATTGACACTGGAATATTTCTGAGTTATTATATGATGCAAGTATGATCATGTTACAATTTTAACCTACATTTATGTTTAAATTATAAAGATATATATTTTATATTATAAAGATATATATTAAATATATTAACATATTAATATCTTTAATATAAATTTATTACATTTAAATATAAATTAATATAAATATATTTAAATTATAAAAATAATATCTAAACATATCTTCTAAAGGAGAGAATGATTAGACAAGGTAATATGAAAATTTCTAATTAAATGAAATAGTAAATTTTGAGAAAAGCGACAGGACTAGACTGCTTTTTTCTAAGAACTATATACAGATTGATAATTTTAAAGGGCAGAAGAATAGCCCCATTGGTGAGTGTGGGAGGAGAATTACATTAGAAGTAAACAGATTTACTAATGAATTCTATCAAACATTATAACAAGCATAAGTTTTAGGTAAGGGTAGAAATAATAAATGATATGAAATATCTGGGATTATCCTTTCTACATATTCTATCCCCTAACCTGTGCTGTTTCAATCTTGGCAGTTTTCCCCTTGCCTACCACCCCAGACTAAATGAGTGTTTATTTAGTAGGATGCCTCTGTTAAGATGAGACTTGATGATGTTTAAGTTTTCTTGGCTCTTGATAATATATACATTTCCCTTCTGAGAACTACTCCATTGTAAGTCCTCTAACTAATAGGATCTGTATGTAACTTAATGTAATTGTGCAATTATAGGAATTGTGAGAAAAAAATTATTGAATTATTTAAATCTAGCCCTGTATGGCTGAATCATCTCTATGCATTGTTTAGAGATTGTTAACTTAGGACCCTTGTTATGCTGACCAGAAGCAACAGATTCAAAGATTGATGTGAAGAGATTTCTCTAAGGAATTTATCAGGTCTGCTAAGTGAAGTGAGCAGAACCAGGAGATCACTGTACACGACAACATCAATGTTTTTTTTTTTGTTGTTAAAGCTTTTTATTTGTATAACATATGTATGGGTAGTTCCCCAACATTGATCTTTACAAAGCTTTCCATTACAAATTTTACCCCCAGTCCCCTCCCCTCCCCTAGATGGCAGGAAGTCCACTACATGCTAATAATGTTGAAATGCTTGAGAAGTTATGCAAGAAAAATCCTATCTACAAGAAAAAAAAAAGAATCAGAGAAAGGCAACACAATGCAAATAAATGTCAGTAGAGATCATGAAAATGTTATGTTGTAGTCCATATTTCATTTCCTTCTCTCTGGGTGTATATGGTTTTCTTCAGTGAACAACTGGAACTGGTTTGAGACAATTCTTTGTTGCAGAGAGCCATGTCCATCAGAATTGATCATCATGTAATACAGTTGTTGCTGTGTATGATGATCTCCTGGTTCTGCTCGTTTCACTCAGCATCAGTTCATGCAAGTCTCTCCAGGCCTCTCTGAAATCGTCCTGCTGGTCATTTCTTACAGAGCAATAATATTCCATAACATTCATATACCATAATTTATTCAGCCACTCTCCAATTGATGGGCATCCCTTCAGTTTCCAGTTTCTAGCCACCACAAAAAGGGCCGCCAAAAACATTCTTGCACATGTGGGGCCCTTTCCCTCCTCTAAGATCTCTTTGGGATATAGGCCCAGTAGAAACACTGCTGGGTCAAAGGGTATGCACAGTTTGACAACTTTTTGGGCATAGTTCCAAGTTGCTCTCCAGAATGGTTGGATCCGTTCACAGTTCCACCAACAATGTATCAGTGTCCCAGTTTTCCCACATCCCCTCCAACATTCATCATTATCTTTTCCTGTCATTTTAGCCAATCTGACAGGTGTGTAGTGGTATCTCAGAGGACAACATCAATGTTATATGATGATCAATTCTGATGGATGTGACTCTTTCTAACAATGAGATGATTGATGCCAGTTCCAATGATCTCATAATGAAAAGAGCCATCTACACCCAGAGAGAGGACTCTAGGAACTGAATGTGGATCACAACATAACATTCTCACTCTTTTTGTTGTTCTCTTGCATTTTGTTTTCTTACTCATATACTTTCTTTTTTTTTATCTGATTTCTCTTGTGCAGCAAGAGAATTGTATAAATGTTTTTACATATTGGATTTAACATTTTTTTTAACATGTTTAATATATATTGAATTGCTTGCCATCTAGGGGAGTGGGTGGGGAAAGGAGGAGAAAATCTGAAATACAAGGCTATGCAAGAGTCAATGTTGTCAAATTATCTGTGCAATATGTTTTGAAAATAAAAAGCTTTATTAAAAAAAAAAAGGAATTAATCAGATCCTTCTAACTACTTCCCATCTGCCAAGCTTATGGTTGTAGACTTCTGGATCATCTGAAAAAAGTCCTTGCTCCTAAGTAAATGGCAGAACCCTCCAGGGACATCTGATTTGGACCCAAAAGCAGATGACATCCAGATGAGATATCTATCCCAAGAGTCTGGACCAGGGCATTTTTTTCCCTCTTCTCCTTTTATGTGTCTAACCACCAAGACCCTGATGCAAGAGAGTTCTGCCTTTTTCTCCTAGTCATCTGATTGCCATAGCAGTAGGGAAACCTGAAGGGTGAAATCAGCTGAGGGAGCAAGTTACTGCAAAGCACAGATAAGGTGTCTTTAGCTCCCTCCCCTCAGGGATGGGAGGCTTCATTCAGTCTCTCTTTTCTGCTACTGGAATGCTTTCTATTCTCTTAGTGATCTATCCTGGAGTCCACATAGGCCTAATTCTAGCCTGTAAGTACTCTACCACATGGTTGAACAAAATTATGCTGTCTGTGGATTCCCTTTTGGTCTGCAAGGAACACCTCTGGCATTTCTCTTGATCAGAAAGAGGGAATGTGAAAATGGAATGGTTAATGACTTTACTAATCACTCTTGATTTTCTCAAGCTCCCTTACTATCCAGAAGAGACCAGACTGACCTGGGAATCAGATAAAACTGAACATTCCTTGCAGGGTGTATCAGAAATTTCTTGGAGGTATTTGTGCATCGGAAGTTCCTTGCAGTATTGACATACTGAACCCAGAACTTCCCCTGCTATGCCAGATAAACAACTAGACTGATTCATATCAACTTCTAGTTCCGGAAAAAACAAAAAACAAAAACAAAAACAAAAACAAAACAAAAAAAAAACCACACACACACAAAAAAAAACCCCAGCTCAGAGATGACCTGATAAAAATCACTATGCAATTATATCACCCCCTTGTGATTTTTGTCTTTATAACTGCTTCTGCCTATGTCCACCTTAAGCTCAGTTCTAACTGTGCTCCCATGAATACATATGTACTTAGGAGGAATAAAGCCATGAATACAACATAACTGTTTTATCTTAGACTAAACTCTGGGGGGGGAAAAAAAGGTTGACATGATTCAGTATGACCTATAAGTCAAAAAACTCAAAGCAAGTTTTCATTTTAACCATCAAAATTATTTCATAAATAAAAGTATGCATATGTTACATAACTAAGAAATATTATATAGAAGAAAAACAAGTAGTAAGTATATTTGAGGTGGGGAGAATAGTTTGCTAACTAGGAAAATAGGAAAAGAAATTCTATGAATAAAGAAAGAATAGGAGTCAGACCCTATTTACCTTTGGATTAGAATGACTCTGTTCCTCTATGCCTCATAATAACACTTTGAGTAATTACTTTACCACTAATATGCTAAAGATTAAAAATGCCAATTTGCTCTAAAACCCCAAAATGGTATTATTAAAATTCTCTCGTTAATTTTGTACATGTGTTAATTATTTTGGATTTTCATTAAGTAGGTTCCTAATTCTTATCATATTATGTAGCAAATCAAATTTAAAAGCATTCATTTTCTGTTTATGGTATGCCAAGAATGGTGCTAAGAATTGGAGATACAAGTATAAAGAAAAAGAAAGATAATTCCTACCCTCAAGGAGCTTATATTCTGATGGCAAGTGAGCTCATTATCCCTCAAAATGCCAAGTTATATTTTCTTTTTCTTTTTTATATGATTGTTCCATGGGTCAGGAGATGATCTTTTTGGTACTTAAAGGGGCACTTGAACATTATAAATTTCCCAAAATTAGGCCCAGTTTTACACATAAGTCTGTGTAATGTAATCTCCTTTCTCAAAATAGCTCAGCTTGAAATCCCAACATTTAGATTAAAAGTTTCTATTTTTAAAAAGAACAAATACATATAGTAGAGTAAGCATAGAAAGCCAGGTATGAGGCATTTGTTTATGATTTTTTTTAAAAAAGCCATTCACATGGCAAGAAAGAAAATGTCTTTGTGATGACAAGATGAAGTGAGGATCAATTTTTAAAGCATTAGTTTCTTTATAAAATTGAGGATAGAGGACAAAACAAAATTATCTTTAAGGTCTCCTCCAGATTTAAATTCTATGATCCCAAATGTTCCTGATCCCTTTACAATGGTCCTAACATGTTATCATTGAGCCTTTGCTTGATAATCTATAATGAAAGGAAATGTAATGTGACATTGTGTAACCCGTTCTACTCATGGTTTACTTCACTTCTTAAGAAAAAAAAAAGTGAAATGAAATCTACCCCAATGCAATTTATATTCATTTCTTCTAGGACTGTTCGTCTGGAACCAAGCAAAACAAATCTTAACTTTTCTTTCATAGGACAGAGTTTCAAATAGTTGAAGATGACTTATTGTGCCCCCTCTTAATCTTTCTTTCTTTATGCTAAGCATTATCTATTCCTTCAACTGCTCTTATTATGTTTTCAGTTCCTTCACTATCCTGGTCATCATTTCTTGAACACGAATCCTTCCATTATCCTATGATCTTGACATTTTCCTAAAATAGTGAGGTCAGAGCTGGACACAATACTACTAATGTGGTCTAAGCACAACACCAGAGGGCAGCAGAGGACCATAACGGTCCCCATTCTGTGCTTCTGTAATTTAGCCCAGCAGTTTGTTCTTTAAAGTTGTACTCTGGTCAATCTCCTCTCTGCTATGAAGATAAAATAGAACAATAAATCAGATCCCAATTGGTAGTGTTTGTTGATTTTCAAGGTGTAAACAAGGTGGAAGATTCTAACTTAGTTGGACAGATTTCGAATATGAGCCCAGCAACAGACTCTCCGCTCTAGGACCAGCTTAGCTAAACTGAGAGAAGACTGTGAACAAAATATTGGGTGAGGAATTTGTTTACCCATAACAACTCATGAAGACCTTGTCTAGTAAAGGTGCTCAAGGGTATATAGCATTAATCACATATGTTCTATTTCTGCTGCTGCTACTGTACTTGTAAAACACAAACACTTAATGTGGTCAATGGGCAGGGATGTGCTGGTAAACATTTAACAACCTCCCTTTTCCCCCAGGGGAAAAAATATACATAAGATTACTTTAATAAAATTTCTCCATCACTTTCCTAAGTCTACATGAGTGGTGTCAAATTCATATAGAAGCAGGACCACCAACACATACTTAAGGAATCCTGCTGGTTGTATATTGATTTAGTAGTAAAATATAATCTTGTATATGTTTTATTATATTTTTATTCATTCAAAAATAGTTTTCAATTACATTTTAGTCTGGTTCTGTTTTTCTAAGGATTATTGTGAGCTCATGTTCATGGGGTTGTTTTTCACACTTCTGTCTAGCAGAGGGCTTCTTAAACTTTTTCTACTCTTGGCCCCTTTTCTTCCAGAGAAATTTTTACTCAATCCAGGATACATAGGTAAATAATATAAGTGTACAAATTAAACATTTACTGATAATGAATCTTAAGGAAATTTATTTTAAAACAATTCTTTGATATACATATAATTTTACCATTGATTAAAGACAAAAGCAAATTTGCCTACCAATGAGAATGATGTTTGCTTATTTTTACATAAAGAATTAAATCTTGGTAGAATATTCGAAATCTTTTACTGTTGCCAAATTTTTCATTACCCTCACATTCATGTGGGGTTGTGACCCAAAATTTAAGAAGCTTTGGTCTAGCCAATAAAGAGAACAATAAATCAAATCCCAATTGGTAGTATTTGTTGATTTTCAAGATGTGAACAACTCACATTGGAAATTTAATTGAATTATCCCACCTAGGATATCCCACTCCCTCTCTTCCTCCACTCCAGGCTTTTTAACCAGCATTTGATTTTGTTGTTTTTCAGTTCCAGACTTAATACAGCTATATGCTTAATAAATACTAATTAAATGATAGGGTGGATAAATGAATGAGTGAATGAATGGTTTAGAGGGAGAGGAAATAGGCTAGGAATACTCACAAGTCACAAGTGATGCAGAAGAGCTGATCATGGTAGTAGGAATGGAGAGAAAAAAATAGAGAAATATTGAAAGAGCTTAGGGAGAAGGAATAAGCCTTAACTGAATATGGTTGACAAGGGAAAGGTCTCTGAATGATGGTGCCCTTGATTAGCAGCAACTTCTGATGAATGAAAGCAATTCACTTCTCATCTCCTTGCATTTTGGGTTTTTGTGTCTTTAGTCAACTGGAAGGAAGCACTCTTTCCAGGGCTTTTAACAATCTCTTAAGTGCTAAATCCAATGGTTCTTTTTCAGTTCTAATTCTGCCTGACTTCCTTGAAGCTTTTGATATCTTCAATCATCTCATCCTCCTGGATGCTTTCTCTTGCTCCCTTGATTCTTTGATACTGTATTTCTTGGTCTTCTACATGTCTGTTTTCCTACTTCTTAGTCCTTTCTGCTAAATCATTCTCCTCCCATTCAAGTCTGTGCTCTAAGATTTCTTCTCTTTTCTCCCTTTACTATCACACTTGATGATATCATCAGTTTCCTTTATACCTATGATGCCCAAATCTGTATACCCAAATCTTTCCTGAATTCCAGTTCTCCACTACTAATAGTCTGCTGTACATCTCCATTTGGATGTCCTTTGGGTATTTCAAACACAACATGCTCAAATTAAGTCTATTCTATTCCCCTCCTACAAACATTTCTTCTCCAAAAAAAATTTCTCCTAGTCACCCAGATTTAACATCTTAGAACCATCCCGGACTCTGTCTTTTTCTTCAACTCCCACATCCAATCAGTTTTCAAATTTGTAATCCTAACTCTATAACATCACTTGTTTTTGCCTCTAGCCCTCTACTCAAATATTATCTAACTAATTCTAACCATCATTACCTCTTGCTTGGATTATTGCAGTTTTCTTCTGATTGGTCTTCCTTTTGTCTCTTGCCTCTCCAAATTATTCTCCATATAAATATAACTCCTAAAACATAAAACCTGACCATATCAAATCTCCACTCTCCCAAAAGAAAAATCTTCAGTGGTTCTCTATCATTTCTAGTATAAAATAAAAATTCTTTTTTTGAGTCTGGCATTTGAAACTCCCCACAGTCTGGTTTCCATCTATCTTTTTCATCTAATTTCAAATTATTCCCCTTCACATGTTCTCCATTACAGTCACACTGGTCTAAAAGCTCTTCCTCATACCTGACATTCCTTCTTCTACCTCTTTGCCTGTGGACAGGTAGTTTGCCCCTATCCTCCAAGGCCCACTTCCCCTTGGAAAATCTTTTTCAAAGCCTTGCTCAGATGATCCTTCCATGCGAGGCCTTTACTCTTCTCCCCTAGAAACTACTTTGTATTACTTTCAATATACTGTATTTAGTACTTAATACTAACTTCCAGAAGAATGGAAATTTCTTGAGGTCTAGGGCTTTTTTATAATTTTCATATTGCCTAATTCATAGCCTTGTATATAATAAGCAAATTTCATTATTAAATGTAAGCTTTAAAGTAGCTAACATTTATATTGCACTTACTATGTGTGAGGTAAAGTCCTTTACAATTGAAAGTATCTTGCAATCTTCACAACAACTTTGTGAGGTAGCAGCTATTATTATCCCTATTTTATAGTTGGAAAAACTGAGGCAAAGTGACTGGAATTACACAGTTGGAAGTGACTAAAACTTCATTTGAACTCAAGTCTTCCTGGCTCCTGGCCCAGCACTCTATTGATCCTACCACCGAGTTGCCCCTCTTTGAGAGTAAAGCTTGTTTCAGCTTCATCTCTGTTTCTAATGCCAAAGCACAGAGTCTGATATGTAGCAGATCCTTAAGAGATTCTTATTGATTAAAAAACCTGTCTCTCTTTTTATAAACTATAGAATGATTCCTTCTTATGTGGAATGTGGATACAGTATACATTCTTCCAGTTGACTGTTTAAATGTTTCCTTTTTTTTTTTTTTTTAACAAGGGAAAGTTCAAGGGGATGGGGAGGAGTAAGAGAAAATGATTAGTGCTCAAACACAAAGATAATTTTTAAAAATCCATTTTGTTTTCCCTGCAGAATAAAGCAGAGATAAAATTTTGAAGTAATGGAAATTTGGGGTCTCTGGCACTAATTCCCCAGTTTCTCAGTATCTTCTTCATATGGTCCAGTAGCTATCTAGAGACCCTTCACTGATTTCTCCAAAAGAGCCCATTCTTCTGGGGAGAATGAGTCCCCCATGTATCATAACTTAACTTTGGCTTATTTTCCTCATGGATAATTCCTTCAACTATATCTAATTCCCTTTGGTGGCCTCAGTCAAACAGATCTGTTAAAGACCTCTGTTTAAAAAGGTCAAGATCTCCCATTGCATCCAGTGCCATCTCCAGTCATCTTGATTTATATCTTGCCAGTGGATCCAGAGAGTTCTGGAGGAAAAAACTGAGGTTGATGACCTTATACAGTCCTCTGTCACACATATTCAACTCACTTGCATATCATGGCATCACCTTCCTGACACCATGGTCCTCTTCAAGAACAAATTACAAGAAACAATAATTCCCTCTGGTACTTTGTATTTTCTTTCCTAGTAGACAGTTTATTTGATAAATTGTGTTAAATGCCTTGCTCAAGGCTACATGTGAGCTTTTTATTGGCTCATATATTTGCATTTTGGAAGAATACTTCTGGAAAATAAAAAAAAATCAGAGATGCAATGCTTTAATCTTTTATTTTTATTTAATTATGTAATTATTATATATTGTTTAATTATTTAATTTCTCGTTCCAGTGTTGGGAATTTCAGGTGCTATTATAAAGCTCTTAGTACAGTGCTTGGCAATTATCAATGCTTATCCCTCCTTTTCCCTCCCCTAAGCTAGAAGGATATCTCAGCACTTGGCTGTCCTTCAAAGTCAACCTTCTTAATGTCTCTACAGCCTTTGACACTGTTTATCACCACCCCCTCCTGGATATTTTCTCTTCTTTAAGGTTTCAGTAACATCTGTTCATTCTTGGTAATCCTATTACCTCTCTGGCCTCTTCATATGTTTCCTTGGCTAGATCTCCATCTAGACCAATCCAGTTATGGCTAGATCTCCATCTAGATCACACCCCAGAGGCTCTTCCCTGGATCCTCTTCTCTTTCTTCAACACTATCTTGCTGGGTGATCTCATCAGTTCTTATGGGTTCAGTTATCTCTATGCAAATGATTCCCAGATGCATAAATCCAGCCCTAATCTCTCTCCTAACTTCCAGTCCATCAAAAAGTATTTTTTAGACATCTTGATCTGTAGGTCCCCTAGGTATCTTAAATTCATCATGTCTAAAGGTAAACTAATTATCCTTTTTCCTAAAATCGAATTTCCTCTTCTCAACTTTTCAATTGACATCAAGAATACCACCATCTTCTCAATCAGCCAGGTTGAAAACTTGTCAACTTCTATTCCTCCCATGTATGACACTCATCCCATATATCTGTTGTCAAATCTTGTAATTTCCATCTTTATAGCATCTCATATATTTGTCCTTTCTACTTATTTGGCCTTCATTCCAATTCAGGTCTTCATTTCCTGTTGTCTTAATTACTGTTTTAGTTTTCTACTTGGTTATCCTGACTTAAATCTTCCCCTACTCAAGCAACTCCATTCAGCTGATAGTTATTTTTCTATAGTATATATCATCCTACTCAATAAAGGAACCTTTTCAGGTCCACCTAGGAAGCTAGTGATTACTCTGTGTGTGTGTGTGTGTGTGTGTGTGTGTGTGTATCCACAGCACATATATATTTTTATCTTTATCTTTATAAATTTATAAGATATTTACATATCTTTATATCCCTGGAACATAATAAGCACTTAAATGTTTGTTTACTGTGACTAGCAGCATCTATTCAGCTCTTTGCATCTACTTCCTTACAGCACAACATACTCTTGTTAAATTTGCTATCTGCTTGCAACTTTTAACCTTAGGATTGAACATGTCACCAACTTGTTTTTGAGGCACAAAAAGGTACTATAATTTCTGCACTATACTCCAAGGATAGAGGCCATTTTCAATTTTTCAGACATTAAATTCCTTTTTCACAAACTCCGATATGGAGGTCCAAGGTTTAATTTATTCTCAACACATAGCATCTCCTCAAAATCTTCCTTCCAGGAAAAGATTTGTACAATATTTAATATTTACAACCTATTATTAACTTATTGTTTAGGAACTGATTATTTCCTTTGTGAAAACGTATTACTTTTTTGTCAGGTTCTTGCCCTTGACCTTTGACCATTTTGCTCTTCATTAGGGCTTACATTTACCTAAGCATCAGGAAAGCAAAGACTAGAAACAAGAAGAGGAAGTGAAATTCATATCAGTCCACTTGCCACACATTTGCAGCTCTGATAAAATTTGGACAGAAGAGGAAGTTGACTATTGGTTGACTTTTTAAAAAGAATTTGTAGTATTTAAAGTAAACTCTTTTCTTATTACCATTGATAAACGAAGTTGGTTATCTGTGAAGACAAGGAAAGGAAGACTCAATGAATCCAATATTCCAAAGACATTTTCCCCCTCCTAATGAATGCAGTTAAAATGTTCTCTCCTACACAATCTATAGTATTCCTCTGAAATATAGCATTGCAGTTTTTTTTTTTAATAGACAAGTTACTTCAAGTTCCCAAAGTTTGCTTTGCTCTTTCTTAATTTAAATCTTTCCACTTATTAACATCTGCAAAAACAAGATTTTGGAAATAGTAACTTCTCTGCCAACCAAGCTGACAACCTACGTTTACTGTCAATGAAGTACCACATTGCTAAATCAGTCTTAGTATGTCATCATCTTCAGGCCGGAAATTTGACAGTGGAACTGGAAGATTTATAAGTGGCCCTAGAGATAGCTGAAAATAAGAACCAGCTGGGTGGACAGATGAACTGAATTAACATTTTCCACTAATGTCTTTGTATGGGTTGTTGCCATTTTTCCCTCTGGTCAGAGTAGGGCTACTGTGTCATGAGACATCTGACAAAGCCAAATGAATCCATTCTTAAGACTGGCTCCACTTGGTCTGCTCTGTCTTGTGCTAAAGGCAAGACAGAAAAGGTGTAGGTGTGTGTGTGTGTGTGTGTGTGTGTACACATGTACACACTATTCTAGTGTGCCTGTGTGTGTGTAACTGACTGAGGGTGTGGCCAGAGTGGGGAGGGGTAGGGAAGTGAATCAGTGTTAGAACAGATTGGGCTGTGTTTCCACTTTCAGGTTTCATTTTTACCACTTCCCTAAAATTACTGCTTTATATATCTTTATTGAATGCTGGAGGGGAAGTAGAAGGACCTGGGTTTGAATCCTAATTCTGCCACTTATTAGCTTAAACACCCTGGGAGAGATACATCATTTCTTTTGGCACAATTTGCCTCAGTTTTCTCATCTGCAATGTAGGAATAATAATAGCATCTACCTCACAGGGTTGTTATGAGGATGAAATGATATAACAATTCTAAAGTGCTTAGCACAGTGCCTTAACATAGTAAATGTCATATAAATGTTGGTTAATCATTTTCAATCATGTCCAGCTCTTCATGACCTCATTTGGGATTTCTTAGCAAAGATACAATTGCTATTTCCTTCTTTAGCTCATTTTACAGATGAGGAAACTGAGGCAAATAGAGTTAAGTGACTTGCGTAGGGTCACATAATTTATAAAGGTCTGAGACCAGATCTGAACTCTGGTCTTCCTGAATCCAGGCCTAGGACTCTATCCACTGTACCATCTATCTGCCCTATAAAAACATTACCTATTATTCTTATTTTAGTTAAAAGCATTGACAATTTGTCCAATATTTTCCCTTACTTTTATACTGTCATCATGTATCTATGTTATAGAGTAAATATTTCAAAGAATGTATCACTAATTCAAATTAGTATATAAATAACATGATTATGAGTCTTTTTATTTTCTTTACCCTTGAAGCAAGATCACACTTAATTTTAAGTGCCATTTAGAATATTCCCCAAGGCTACTGATTGGTCATTCTAGTCAATATTCCAGAAAATGTAGAAATCTTTATAGATTTCTAGTTATAGATATCACTAGAATCATAGAAAATTTGGGAATCTATAGATTGCTAGTTATTGATAATTTCAGTTTTCTTTTTTTCAGCATTAGGAGCAAGTTATTTTATAGGATTGTAGCTCTGGAGCTAAAAGTGACTAAATCTTTCTCTGGGAGAAAGATCAGTGAATTTAAAAATGAAGATTTCAATATGTCTGTAGATATACATATAAAATGTCACATAAACATGTGACATATACATATATATTAAAGGCTGTTTGGGAGGATTAATTTAAAAATTTGGAGGAATAATATTAAATGATATAATCTTGGTATTTCTCATCAGATCCAAAGACACAAAGTGTCCAAATAATAAGTATAATAACACAAAACTAAACACTCAAATACATGCCATTTTAGAAAAATATCCCTAACTATGCAGTATTTTCAGAATCATCTAAATTTTACTTTTAATTTAGGATTATGGCTTGTTGCAAAGGTGGGGTGGGATTGAGAGGGGGAGGAGAATACTGATGGCCAGTTTTTCCTTAGAGAATAAGTACTGTTAATGGAATTTTAGGGGATGCTAAAAGTACCATGAAAATTCTAATCTGTAAAGTAACACTGCCACAGCAATGCTTATGTTGGTGACATTGCTTCTTCTTATTTTTGATACCTACAGTTCAACACCCCCTCTCCCCGCCCCCCACTTCCCCTCCAGAGAGAGGACAAGGGAATGAAAAGTGGACATTTTCCTCTTTTGGTCCCTGAGGCTTATATGACCTTGCATAACTCACTAAACCACTAAGTTTATTTCCTTTTCTGCCAAATGAAGATTAATGTTCACCCTACCCATATATTAGAGTTGTTGTAAAATTCACAATAAACTAGGAAAGTCCTTTAAAAAGGTATGCTTATTACTTAGAAAGGGTTGAAGGAGAAGGTGCTCTCCAAGGTCCTTTTCCATTCTTAGAGGAAATATAGCATTAACTATGTCTGTGATTTAGATATAGAACTGAAAGATGTTAATTCAGCATCTAATCCAATCCCTTTATTTTACAGTGGCCCAGGGAGAAAAAAAAAAGCATGTAAATGGCAGCTTACATTTGGGTAAGACCTTCACACATATTGCTCATTTTCTCCTCCTACCAACCCTGGAAAAGTATTCCCATTATACAAAAGTGATGCTATTTATTAACCCAATTTTACAAATGAGGCAACTGAGGCAGAAAGAGGTTAAGTGACTTGCCCAGTGAGTCAGAGCACTTTTGAATTCGGTCTTTCTAACTCCAGGGCAGTGCTAGACCGCTGTGGGGGTAGATTGGGGATAAAATCTCCCCAAAGTGAAAAAATTAATCACTAGAGCTGAGAATGGAACAATCGCGTCCAGCCTTTTAATCCCGGTCCGTCCTTCCCTGGATCTGTAAACTGTCAGGATTTGGAATCCAGTCCAGACTTTGGATATGATCTTCGCAAAGACCTTTAAGCTCTCTAGGACTCCGTTTCATCACCAGTAAAATGGAAAGACTGGATTAAAATGGAGTCTAAAAATCCCTCCCTGCCTTAAAAATCTAAAATCGTTCTGTACCCCCAAGAAGAAAGCAGAATCACTAAAAATAATACGTAAAGGAGAAGCCAGCACGGACTCCTCAGGGCAGGAAAGCCCCAGGCCGCAAAGGCGCACTCCCCTTCCAAAGCCGGTGATGTCATGCGCGACTTCCGGCACCACCGGAACTGAGCGACAGACGTCCGTAGCAAGCCGGACGTAAGGGAGAGCGCACGGAAGAGGTGGGAGGAAGAGAAAAGTGTTGTTCCGCGGAGAGATCGCGTGGCTTCCGGTTGCTTTCTTCTTTCACCGCCGCGATGTTCTCTCGTGTCTCGGCTCTCGGCCCTAG
>JAJPUD010002285.1:164384-214153 GCA_023553655.1 Myrmecobius fasciatus
CGCGCACTCCTCATGCCCCGCCCACGTGACCTCTGCCCTCGGAGCCTTTCCTTCGCCTCTTCCCTGCGACCCTTTGCTTGGGCCTAAGAAGCTCTCCTTCCCTTTCTGGTTGTGTTTGTCTAAGTTGGTGCTCCCCCCAGCCCCGGCTCTTCCTCCGGTTTCCTCGCTACCTGCGGGACTTGGGGATTAAAAACACCCCCCATCTCCACGATATCCCTCTACTGTAAGACTATGCCGGTAGATGTGCAACAGTAATCAAAAAAGCTGTAAGAAATAGCATTAGGTCATTAGTGGAGGAGAGCTCCCATTGCAGTTCCTTCGTGCATCAGTAGCTAACCAGCGTTTGTTGAATTTCATCCTTAGCAATCTTACTTCCTGTTCCCATATTCAATTCAAGTTTTGCCCAACTTTTAGCACAAAATGGACAGAGTACTGGGCGTGGAGTCAGGAAGACCCTGTGCAAGTCACTTCACCCAGTTTGCCTCAATTTCCTTATCAGTAAAATGAGTTGCAGAAGGCAGTGACAAAGTAATCCACTGTGTGCCAGGAAAGTCCCAAGTGGAGTCAGGGAGATTGAGGGTCCTGAAAACGACTGAACAGCAAATTTACATAAACCTATATTCTGTGTTCTAGCAGAACTAGATGAGTCTGTCCTTGTTCTGATCCCTTCCTTGGTGCCTGTCTTTAGCATTGCTATAGACATTGTGAGTGACAGCCACCATTTTCATAGTGATTGATGTATGTTGTCTCATTTGATCGTCACAACAGCTGTGTGATATGGGTGCTGTTACTACTCTCATTTTACAGATGAAGAAATTGACACAGACTGTGACCTTCCTCAACATTGTCTCCTTACCAAAGTGAGCTCTCCCTCAAATTTCATGTATTTTCTTTTCATCTGGCTCATTTTTCTAGACATTTTAATTATTTGTGTATTCATTCTTACATCTAACTAGATTGTAAACTCCTTTGTAGATTTATCTCATATCCTCAATATCTAGGTTATATCTTCAGTGCTTAATTGTCCTTTGTCTTTCATTCTTGAAGAGGACTATGACATCAGGGAGGTGGTGCCATGACATGCAAGTGAATTGGATTTAAGTGAGGGAGAACTAACTAGCATTTCTCTGCATATAGTAATGCTTGAAGGAATGAATATAACAACGAACAAAAAGTTTACTAATCTTGCTGGGAGAGAAGAAATGTATAGTATGGTAGGCAATACCAGGGATCTCATCTGAGGGGAATCCAGAGAAAACTTTATGGAAAACTTAGCATCTCAACTAGATTTTACAGATTGAAAATGTGAGAAATGGATGGTCAGCCATTTGACCAGAGGTATGGGAGTGAGAAAGACCTTCAAGATTTTTTGAAATATTGAGTTTTTCCATTTGACTGATGCATAGTACATGCAGAAATAAGGCTGAAAAACATTAAAATTTATATGAAAATGTTCTCTGGATCAAAACAAGAGTTAAGCAACTCTGAGGTTCCACCTCAAAACATCAGGATTTGCAGAGGTGACAAAGGAAAATGAGATATTGAGCTGCCAGAAAATAAACATATTAATATACTCTTAGTGGAGTTGTGGATTGACACAATCATTCTGGAAAGCATTTTGAAACTAAGACCCTAAAGTCATTAAATTGCATCCCCCTTAACCCAGCAGTACAACAACTAGGCTCTACCCTCAAGAGATCAAAGATGGCAAAGAATTGGAAATTGAGGGAGTGCTCACCAACTGGGAAATGGTTAAACAGATTATGATACATGAATCTGAAAGAATATTGTGCTGCAAGAAATGCTAAAGGAAAACATATGAAATAATGCATAGTGAAGTGAGAAGAACCAGAAGAGTAATATATACAGTAGCAACATTGTAATGACAAACAACTTTGAAAGACTGAAAAACTGATCAATACAGTGGCCATCCATATTTCAGAGGACTGAAGAGCCATGCCATTCACCTGCTGGCAGAATAGTGAGGAACTCAATGTAGAAGGAGATATGTTTTTAGACTATATTTGTTACAAGAGTTTTGCTTTGGTTTTTTCCTCCCCCACTGGGGAGGATGGGGAAATGGGGATGTGTAAAGGAGAAAAGATAGATGTATGCTAATTGAAAAATAAAAGAAAAAACAATTTAAGGTAATACTAGGAATGTGGGTTGATAGCAGATAAGGCTAGAAATTATTGAATGCCTCTTGTTTTTAGTTGGTATTAGGGAGACATTGAAGTTTTTTTTTAAGCAGGGTTTTATTTTAAAGAGAACTATGTATGAAAAAGATGACTGTTGATATATGGGAAAAGTTAGAATATGAAAAGGCAGTGTTGGGAAAATCAGGTAGAAGTCTTTGGAAGGATATATAAAAGATGCTAAGGGTGAATGGAATGGAAAGGAAAGGGAAAGATTTGGAGAGATATTTGCAAGGAACAATCAGTAAGACTTAACAAGAGATTGAATGTGAGGAATCAAAGATGATTAAAGCTTCAGATGCAGGAGACCGATAAAGGTAGTGCTATTAAGTGGTAAGGTTTGGAGGTTGGGGGGAGGGGGGAGTTCTATTTTTGATTAAAAAGTATAGACTCAAAGTCTTGAATACCATTGGAGTAGCAAATAAGAATAAACTCTTACACTACCTTCATGTAATATATACATTTCTTTTTCCTTTTTTTTTTTTTCCCTCTTCAAACAGGACAGAAAACAAAATCCAAAGATATTTTGGTACAACCAGTGTGATTTACAAAAAGAAAACTGAGTCTTCTGTTCCTGTTGCAAAGATTTCTGACAATATTCCTGAGAACCAGAAGGAAAAAAAGGAAAATGCAGATAAAAACTTGTTGAATATTTTAAAGAGTATGAAAGTTAAATCAAATACATCAAACATGTCACAGGACAGAAAAACTCATACAACTAAGACACAAAGGAAGAAGGAATTTGGAAACTTGGGGAGGACAAGTAGTGTAAGTCAAAAAGCTGTGGAAGATTCTTCACCTGACAGGTAAATTGAATTTTCATTCGAATGTTCCTTATTATGATGGATTTGATACTCCCTTTTTTTCCCTTTGAATTTGTACTGTTTTAAATTTGAACTTTTAAATAACAAACAAATGTTGTTTTCCCTTCATTCCAATCTAATTCTAGTACTTCATTATGATGTATAGGTGATTCTGGGTTGTCCAAGATTATGTCCATTGCTATCATAGTGTGACCTATCAGAAGTTATATTCTGTATGGGTCTTTTGACAAACTATATGACGTACCTTCAGGTTATAGGGAAAAAAAAGGCTATGTTCTGAGAAATTTTCCAATGAGAGAATAAATATTTCCAACTAAGAATAGATGGGAGTCAGAAAAATTAATTAGAAGGCTGTTGAAGGAGTGTTAAGAGTTACAAAGTGCCTGGTCAGGAGGTGGTGGAAATTGAAAGAAAGGAGGAAGATTTGAGAGTAATTGCCTAACAAAATTTCAAATCATGCAGTTACTGAAGAAAAACATAACACCAATGTAGTGATGACTGAAAAAGTATTGTTAATTTCATTTTATTTTTCTGTTTTTAATAAAATTGAATGTTTGCCAATTTTACATAATTCAGACTTTTTGCTGAAATAGATTTGATCATCCCACTTCATTAGCTTAGAATAATGAGCTTTATAGAATACATATACATATTAATACAAAGTTATTATAAGGTTAAATGTGCTTCAAGGAAATTTGAAACCAAAATAATATTGGGGATCTTATGTTTATATTTGACTTGTTAAGCTCTAAAATTTAGTGGAGCTATATATGACCTGGTGTAAAAAGGAAAGATAGATTACAAGACCATCAGTTTGCATTTTGCTTAAGAGAGAAATGAAACAATATATAACATTCTATTTTCTTTCCTTTCACATTCTTCTTCAGTCACCAGTCACTGAGTCCTGAATTAGTGGCTGCTGCAACTGCTGTTGCTGATTCTCTTCCTTTTGACAGTCAATCAGTCAAATCAGAATTGCTGGGTCAATTGAAGCAACATGAGAAAGACTTCAAAGCACACCAAGGAAAAGAAACAATTAAAATAAGGTTGGTAAGTGAATGGCAATCTTCATAATGGTACCCAAAGTAATCATTTTTTCATTTAAATGAGATGTCAATTATAACTTAATTAAAATTCTTCTTAAAAACATCACACAAGTTAAAAGTTTTATCCATCAAAAAGCCACTTTAAAAAATAGTAAAGTAAAAAGAAAATGGTAAATTTAAGAAGAACCTCTTTTTAAGGAAATATTCCTGTGAAAGGAAACATTTTTCTAAATGAGGTAACTTACTAGATATATGTCAGCATGACAAAATAAATTCTTCCTTGGTCTTCATAATCTTTGACCTTTTATTAATTATAAAATCTCTACACTTAACCTCTTGACATTCCCATAGGCACAAAATTCTGAATGTAAATTGCAAATAAAGAGAAGCCTAATTATCATATATACAAAGTTATACATTTCAAAGTTATATTAAAAAAATCAAAGTGAAACATTTAGAGGTTGAGATGAATTTTAAAAGGACTTTTTGGAAAAACTAGGAATCAAACTTTACTAGAGGAAGTTTGTATGCCAGTCTTGGTAGTTTCTGTTACATTTACCTATAATATTTTTTCTTCACTTTTCATTTGTTAGTTCTTCTCTTCCTCCTTAATGTGTTATATTAACTAACTCCAACTCTACTTTCTGAAATAGTTTCAAACATTAAAAAAAAAAAAAAAGATCTGGATCTCAGTCTAGATGTTCCACTATCTGCTTTCTTCCCCTGCTCCTCATACTTCATTGTATTTTATTTTTTTACAATTATATGTAAGGATAATTTCCAACAATAATTTTTATAAGATTTTGAGTTCCAAACTTTACTCCCTCCTTCTTTTCTCTTCCCCCTCTCCAAGACAGCAGGCAGTCTGATATACATTGTACAATCACATTAAACATATTTCCATATTAGTCACATTGTGAAAGAAGAATCAGAACAAAAGGGAAAATACACATACACAAAGTGAAAATGGCATGCTTTCAGATTCCATAGTTCTTTCTTTGAATGTGGATAACATTTTCTATAATGAGTCTTTTGGCATTATCTTAGGTCGTTGTATTTCTGAGAATAGTTAAATTTAGCATAGTGAATTATCACATAATGTTGCTGTTATTGGGCACAATATTCTCCTAGTTGTGATCATTTCACTCAACATCAGTTCATGGAAATCTTTCCAGATTTTTCTGAATTCACCTACTCATCTCCAGTATCTTATTAAGTCCAGATTTTTCTCTTTTATTTACAGTTTCTTCTTTGATGTTTTCATTAACTCCATAGGTTCAAATATCTTTACTATGCAGATGATTTCTAATTTTATAGCATATGTCCCAGCCTCTCTATTGAGCTTTGTTCTTGCATTACCAAATGCCTTGCAGTCTCTAGATCTGAATGTCCCATGAACATCTCAAATTCAGTATCTAAATGCAGTTCATATTTCACCCAAGACCTATTCCTCTGCCAAATTGCTCCATTTCTGTTGATGAAATCACTATTATTGAACTCATCCAAGTTCACACAGTTGGGATCATGACTAATTCTTCATTTGCTTCCTATCCCTATATCCAGTAGTTGCCAAAGATTTAGCAATGCTACCTACACAGCATTTCTCATTCTCCTTTCCACTCACAACCTTGACTCCTATTCAGGCCCTTGCCACTTTTCTCTTGGACTCTTGAAATAGCTTTTTTATTGGTTTCCCATATTTCAATTTCTTGCCTTCCCAATTCATTATCCACCTAGCTGATATATTGATATTCCTAAAAGAGAACTGAGTCATCTTATACAGAAATCTTCAATGGCTCCCTCTTACCTCTAAGATAAACTACAAAATTTTTTAGCCTCTTATTTAATATCTTCCATAATCCAACTTCTGCCCACCCTATGAGTCTTATTCCATATTACTGCCAATCACACTCTCAAGACACTCCCTTTTCTCAAGGAATTCACATTCTAATAGAATAGAAAATGATAGGCAGTTTCAGCTAAGTAAATGGTAGGCCACGAAGGTTTTTAGGTTTACAGAAGCAAAGAAAATGGTAGTAAATCTTTAATGCCATTTCCACTGATAAAACCATATCTATTTTCGTTGTTTACCCATTTGATTATGCAAGGATATGTCTATGGCAAGACCTTTGTTTTCTGAGCCTTAGTAGCTCTGGCTGCAGAAGCATTCACTTTTTCATGAAAGTTGATTCCCTGGATGATAACTCTGGGAACTGGGCTGGAAGCAGAATCTGGGTGATAGGATTGAGGAATGGAAGGGATGTTGAGAGCATGTAGGGGTCCTGGATTATCTCCATGAGGACCTAAAGGAAAATTATGGTGGAAGTGATAATGGTGACTTGACTTGCCTGGCACATGCTACTTCTCTTTCCTTCAGGTTACCTTGCTACTTCAGCTAATGGCATTTGTTCCCAGTGAACATGTGGTGGGGAATGGCTGGCTCTTCACAAAGATCCCTCATATGGATGATTGCTTTAGTGGTTGGGCTGGAAGCAGGGCCAATGTGTTGGTATGGGGAGGGGTCATTTGCACGGTGCTTCCAACAGCTCTTGAGTTCACCTTCTTGTTGTGTAAGCCCTCTTTCTCTCTTCCCTTTGCCTTAACAAATCTTTAACTTCTTTCAAATCACAGCTTAGCTACCACCTGCTATGTGAGGACTTTGGGCATCTTCCCCAGCCCAGTTATTAGCTTGTGTGTGTACATGCTTGTTCTCATTCATTCTCTCTCTCTCTCTCCCTCTCTCTCTCTCTCTTCCCCTCCCTCTCTCTCTCTCTCTCTCTCTCTCTCTCTCTCTCTCTCTCTCTCTCTCTCTCTCTCCCTCTCTCCCTCCTCTCTTCCCCCCTTCTCTCCCTCTGTCCCTCCCCTCTGTCTTCTCTTTCTCCTCTTTCTTCCTCTCCCTCTCTCCTCTTCTCTCCTTTCCTCTCCCCTCCCCTCATTCTCTTCCTTCCCCTTTCCTCTTCTTTCTATATTTGTATGCTTACATTTGTCTTCCCTCTCCCCCCACCCCAGTTCAGTATAACTTTTATGAGGGTAGACTGTTTTCTTTTTGTATTTGTATTTATATCTCTGGTGCCTTCCTTATTATGAGAACTATATGCTAATTGAATTGAATTTTCATTATCTCATGCCAGCTTGGTCTATCTACTTGCTAAAGTTTAATGAGTATGTTACTTCATATATGCTTTAAATTATTTTTGAAGGGTTTCCTTTGCCACACTCATTGATGACAAGTTAAAAGTAGTTCTACAGTTGTATTGGCATTCTGGTGTTTATGTTATTTAAATAGAGCCAATATATTTGATATACTGTGATAAATAAGTGAGCACTTCAAGTCAGGAAACAACTTCTTGTATCCTAAATCTGCTTCTGAGCCTTCCACAAAATTGATAGGGTTTCTCACCTATTTGCAGTTGAGCCAATTCACTCTGGAATTAGATATTGGATCCCTGGAGTTAGGTTTTGGATTCCTGCAATTTTGCCTTTTTTCCTGACTCCTGATGAGCTCCCTTGATAGGAATTGACTTAGTTCCCTTGATAGGAATTATCATTTAGAGAGACTTGGAATGTAGTAAAGCTGTGCCAGACTAAATCTTATGTTTGATAGTCAAATTCATTTAGAGCCTTCAGTTCTGTGATGCTAATGAAAGCAGTTGAAACATTTCCTGGATTCTTGTAGGCCTTCTGCCTTTGTCTGTGTTATCTTCAAACACTTGTGTTGCCAAAGCATAGTTCTTAGAGTGTTTAGCATATCACAGCTCTCCTCTGCCTCCCGATTTGAAAACTTTCTTTAAGGGATATGGGTAGTGTGTTTCTTAAGTGGTTTCACTCCTAACTGGATCTCATAGAAGATACTTCTTGAACTTTTTTTCAGTCATCTAATTGCTGATTTGTATCTGAATTCCTGTACTTTTATCAGTTCCCTCATTCCCTGAAATGGGCAGTTTTTCAGGTTTTTAGATTGGTCAGGTTTTCAGCCTTTTTGCCTGAGTTTTCAGTTTCACAGACAGTTTTCATTTTGTTAATTTTTTCAGGAACTTTTTTTCCCCTAGTACATTTATGCAACTGGTACAACAGATATTAAGCATCATCCTTGAAATGAGCACAGTGCAAGGAATTGAGGGAGATACAAAGTTCACCTAAAACATACTCCTTTTTCTCAAGGAATTTTTTAAAACATATGGGAGCACTTTACCTATATTCTAGAAATAAATACCAGTCAGTAAAGCATATGTTAAAGGCCTACTAAGTGCCAGGCAACTTTTAAACTAAATTTGCAGAACAGTTAGTCTTTATTTCTAACAAGGCATTTACTCACTGGAGAGCTCTCTAGTTGATGAAGTACAGGTTTCATTTTGACCAAAAACAAAGGTAATTTGCTTACATGATGAGTGTATTAAAGATTAGGAAACATTGAAAAGGAAGATTTTTACCAATTTGGGATATTAGAAAAAACTTTGATGATGCTGATGTTGATAAAACTGTTATTTGATCGTGATAAGCAAAGGATAAAGTATTTATTAAGCCTCTGTTATATACCTACACAAAGTGCTAGAGATACAAACAGAAAAAACTGAAACAGTCTCTGCTTATACTGTAATTGTGAGAGACAGTATGTGAAAAAAGGTTTAGCTAAAAGCAGTTAGAAAGGCCCAGAAGGGCTAGCAAGGTCAAAGAGTCTCTACATTACATTAGGAGATCAGATGGCAGCACCAGGGGGCTGCCTGGCATATAGAGGCAAGGCATTTGGCAGGGCCTAGGGGACTTCTGGGAGCATTGACAGGGTATATGGTAAGGCAATATTGTCTATCCCATTGGGTGGAGTAGAGTGAGTGACCCCCATCTTTAAGCCCTGTGAGCAGGTAAATAGCCCTGGAGGAAGGGGCAAGGCAAGAGTGAATTCAGTGAATTCAATTGAATGCTAACAGAGAACAGAATTTCAGTATCAAAAGCACTGGCTGAAGCATCAGAGTGTCTAGGTTCACTTACCAGCTGGTTACTTTGGGGATGAAATTTAACTTCTTTGAACAGCTCATTTTTCTCATCTTTAAAAATAAGGGATTTAGACTAGCTGTTCTCTATCATTCTTGTTATCTCTTGACTTGTTATCCTGCAGTCATAAAGATATGTTAGCAAAATGTTAGGATCATAATGGCCTTTCAAATTTTGTCTCTGGAATTATCAGGCAAGATTGTTATATAAGAAGATGTTGTAGGAAGGGAGTAAAGACCAATGTATTCTTTGTTCTGTTTGGAACCATTAGTTATATGACTTAACAAGTTATGTAATCCTCAGTTAAATCTTATCTTCTCCATATAGAAAAATGAGTAAGTTGATCTTCAAGGTCATTTTCGTGTCTAAAATTCTATAATTCTTTAGTGCTAAAATGTATGTATTCCTTAAACTTGTTTTTGCTTGTTATATTTGAGAATTAATTTAATTCAAAGGATTTTTTAAAAACTTGTATATAAAAGTGATTAAAATTTTTAATAGATCTTTATGAAAAGGTGCATGTTTAGATTTTATAAAGATACATTAATATTACCTGGAAATTGTCTTATAAAGCAAAACTATTTGTAGTCAAGGAATGATTGTAGCTGTCCAAAACAATTTCAAAGGACTCATGTTGAAAAATATTATCCAAATCTAGGAGAACTGATGAACTTTGGGTGCAGATTGAAGCATGCTTTTTTCATATTATTTTCCTTTTTTTTTTTTTTTGGTGCAGCATGGCTAAATGGAAATATACTTTGTATGATTCCACATATATACTTGATATATTGTTTGTTTTCACAATGGGTAAGGGAGGGATTGGAAAGACAGAGAGAATTTGTAACTCAAGATTTTTTTTTTTTTTTAATGTTTAGAAAAACCAAAATATCTGTTGGAGCAAAAGCAAACAGTGTTAGAATTTTTTTTAAAAGCAAAGAAAATGCTTTTGTGTTCTCTTTTTTACCTGCCTAAAATTCTACAGCCTTTGGGTGTGTAATAAAATGTGAAATTATGAAATAGGGTTACGTATTCCCTGTTCTTTGGGTACTTGCCTAGAAAGACCAAAGCTGGCAACGGAAATAAGGTGCTAATCATACTTTATTGAAGGCAAGAAGTCATAAAGGCAGAGACAAACAACAAAAGAGTCAAGTAGGAGAATGGTATGGTGAAGAGAGAGAAGGAGAGAATATTACTCACATAATCATGGATTAAAGCTGGGAATACTAGGCAACATTTACCTGATGAAGATAGACGAGGACTTGGGAGGGCATGAGTTTAAAGTTTTATCTATTTAGGAATTTGGGGGTGGGAAGCATTAGTTCATTAATATATACAAATTATTTCAATATCAGTAGAATTGTAAAGTTAACATGTTCTCATTATCTCAAAGTTATCAGGCCTTTTTTTTTTTTTTTGATGTTCTGCTGGTCTGGAATTGGTCTGGAATTAACATATAATGGGACCCAGAACCCTGACAGCATTATACTTTGATGGCTTCTGCTGATTCAGCACATATTGCCAGAATGTGAATTTTGGTTAATATATGATATGATTTACAAATTATGCTCCTTTGGTTTTTGGGACAATTTGTATGTTATTTGCAGCTTGTTTTACATCTTATCTCTTTCTATTAATAATACTTGTTTTACTGGCTACTTATAAATTTGCTATATTGACTAGGAGGGGAAAAAGTTCCAGAAGGACCAGAATAAGATACAGTTTTAACAGTGTTTTCCTTTTTGTTTCTTTTTTTTTTTTTAAATGTAGTTCTTGGGATCATTGTTGCAGTCAGATTTTATAGTTCTGATTTTGTTTTCCTTTATTTCTACCTTTCCTTGTGTGTTTTATATTTTTCATATCACTATGATATTATACTACCTTAATAGGAAACATCTAGTACTAGACTTACACATTGTTTTCTCAGTATTATTTTGTTGCAATTAAGAAACTAATTCTGATCAGTAAAGAAATTTATGGTTGAAATAGGAATAATGAAAACCTGTGGAGAATTTTATCATTTTAAAGTTCATGATAGAGCCTTTCTCCATTTGATAAATGATGAGTGGATAAATGATCAGTTCTCAAAGCTATCTAACATATGAAGAAACACTTCAAATCACTAATAGAGAAAAACAAATTAAAACAACTTTATGGTTCTGCTTCATACTTACAAGATTAATAAAGATGACAAAAATGGATAATGACCTGTTAGGTGGGCTAAAGGCAAAAAAGACATTCATTCATGGTTGTTGGAATTGTAAATTGGTACAACCATTCTGGAAAACAATATGTAACTTGGTTCTAAGAGTCGCATTTTCCCTTTGACCCAAGGAGATCTTTTCTGGATCAGTATCCAAAAGAAAGCAGTTAAGGAACAAAAGGGCACATAAGTATAAAAAATATTTACAGAAGCTCTTTATTTAGTGGTAAAGAACAAGAAACTGAGGGGGGGGTGCCTATCATTTGGGAAATGGTTGGATAAGTTATAAATGGATATAATAATGTATTATAAGAATGATGAAAGGCACAAATCAAATATAAACTGACAGAGTCAAGTGAGGAGAACAGTACTTACAATAACAACAACCATAAAGACAACTTTGGTAGATTTCCAGAGCATTGATGATCTCCTGTGCTACCTCACTTCCTAATAGAGAGGTGACGAATTCAAAATTTAGAATGAGATGCATTCTTTTTTTTTTTTTTTTGACCTGAACAATGTAGAATTTATTTTGCTTGTCTGTGAATATCTGCTATAAATGTTTTATTTTTCTTTTAAATTGAAGGGTAGGTGGGGCAGCTAGGTGGCACAGTGGATAGAGCACCAGCCCTGAAGTCAGGAGGACCTGAATTCAAATCTGGTCTCAGACACTTAACATTCCCTAGCTGTGTGACCCTGGGCAAGTCACTTAACCTCAATTGCCTCAGCAAAAAGCAAAAATAAATAAATAAATAAATTGAAGGGTAGGTGGAGAAGATGAGAGAAAAATGAATGATTGTTAACTAAAAGATAAAGTAAGATCAAAGAAAAAAAATTCTAAGTTCATGATTGTCAATGAATATGGACATATAAGACATTTAGATTTTAAGGAAGTAAATTTCAACAAGATCAAAGAGAAGACAGTTATATCTCTTTGGCCTGAGATTGTAAAGGAGAAGATATTCAAAAGAAATGGAAGAGTTTCACAAATGAAAGTCTGCCGACATAAAGAGAATTATAACATTTTCCAAAGAAGGCTAAGGCTCCAAATGAGACTTGCTTTTTTAAAGGCTAGGAGTAGAGGAAGAGTTACCTCCCTTCCTCTCCCCCTCACGTTTCTCCCCCCCCCAATTTATAAAGTCTGGAGGGAAAAGGAGGATGAAGTGTGCTGCATGGAACATGTGGTATAAAGCTAAACAATACAGAGGAAGCGGAATGAGAGGAAATATAGGTAAAGAGAGACCAGGTAACTATTTTGAGACTTCATAAGGGTATTAATATAACGTTAAGGTTTTAATGAGTTGACTCATGATCACTTTACTTTGGGTATTAATATAGTTATTAAGATTTTAATGAGTTGACTTATAATCACTTTAATTTCTAAGATTTCTACGTTCCTGTTCTATGAAAGACTTTATGGCATGAAGTTTTTAAGAATCTATAAAATTATTTTTGAAACACTGTAAGTTTGAGCAAGTTCTATTCAGCTCTCCGAATATTACTTTTTCCCAGATAGAAATAGAAAAGGTTTATGAATCTGTCATTGTTAAAAATTGAAAGTAAGAGAGTTTCTAGATGTTCACATATATTTTGTGAATTAGGACCTGAAGTGACTTTGCTTGTATATTGTAGTTATATTGAAATTATCTTTTGTTCTTTTAAACTCAGAACTTGATTTAAGTTTTTAATGCAGAAATCCAAAGAACAATTACAAGAGATAAAATAAAAATCTTAAAGAGCTGTAGTAAGGGAATATTAGCTGGTGTTTTGTATGACTGCTGATTTATATTTGTCTGTTTTAAAGTGTTTATAATGAAGTTATAAGGATTAAGTAGTGTGAGTTGTCATTACATGTCAGGAAGCCTATTACTGTTTTGTGGTTAGAATTTCCAGTGTTCATTTAGCCATTTTTGTTTATATTTCAGTGACATAATTACAGATATGAAGATTGCCAAATCATATACATCTCGAACATTTGCCAGGCCAGATCATCAGATTCAGTTTGATGAAGAACATGGATTTTTGTCTATGAAAGAATCAATGGATCTTAATTCTAGGAAGAGGTACTTATTTTTAATTCTCAATTTTTATTTGCTCCATTTTTCTAACTCTGACTATAAATTTCTTTCTGTTTTCTTGGTTATGGATTTTGACTATATATGTTCCTGTCCATAAAGTATTAGACAGAGAAGGTGCATTAAAATCTGTTCTCCCAGTCTATACTGCCCCATTTTGTTCACTGGAAAAGGATTCAGCATCTGTATATGTGTATTGTTCTGGGAGCATTCATATTATAGGCTGTGTTTGAAATCCTCCTATATTGATTACAGTTTTCCTGACTTGGGCCAGGTAAACAAGACCACATATTTGATAAGCAGTCTTCATTTGGCAGCTTTGTTTTCAATTGTATGCTAGTGACTTGAAATAAAATTGTACCAGCTTATATTAACGTATTCTAATCATTCTCTACAGCAAGGGAAAACCTTGGTGTTGAACCTTGCTGCTGTTACCCTAAAATGTAAAGTGCCCCAGAAAAATTGTTGAAATGATAGATCATTTCATTAATAATAATAACTTATAAGATGTTAATTCTTATTTTGTTATTGATTCTGCAATTTAATTAGCTTCCATGGGCTCAATGATCAGGTATGCTGAGATAACTTTTAAGTCTGTATATAGCCCCACTCTCTCACTTCAGTGTTAGTTTTGCATCACCAGTAGTGTACTGGATATTTCTATCTGCATCTCATATTTGTCACATTCAAAAAATAACTCAAACTCTCCACCTCTCAGCTCCCTAAAACATCCTTCCTCCACGTGACATTCAAGTGTCTACTATATGCTAAGTCCTAAGGATTCAAAGATGAAAATAACAGTCCCTGACCTCAAGGAGCTTATATTGAATTAGAAGGGATACAACCACTGCACAGATGAATAGACAGTAATTTCAGAAGAAGGAGAAATAAAAGACCTCAGTAGAAATTGGCGTCTGACCACTGTTAAACTGCTAAATCAGTGGAATTTTGTTAGTATAACTTCTTAGATTTTTGCACAATATTTGCTAACATCTCTTATACTATTCTTATGGAAAAGATGAAGATGTACAGACTAGAAGAGAGTTGTAATTATATGGATTCAGACTAAGCTGTTAATAATAGGAGCTCCCCATTGGAGTTACCTGGAGATCTGTGCTTGCCCTTGTGATCAGTGAATTTTTTTTTTAGTGTAATAGTGACTTGAAAGACATGTATATATCTTCACACACACACACTCATACGCTCATCCACTCTCACTCACTCACACACCCCTATAGGAGGCACAAACTGGGAGATATACCGAACACTGCATGATAAAGTCAGGATTTAATAAGATCTTGGCAGACTAGAATAACTTTAAAAAATTTAAATCTCAAACAGATTAAAATGGTACAGAAAATGTATGGTATTTCTGTCTCCCATCCTATTTGAACCACTTTTGATGGGTGAGAAGTGACTGTCAAAACCTGGTAATGGTACAGTTTAAGGGAGTGATTTCTACCCCCACTCAGCCAGCTATATTTTGATATCTTGCTTGGGAAGGTGAGTAGCAGAATGCCATACTCACCCCCCCTCTTCTCAAATGTCTCCCATCTATGTTCTACCAATTAGATTGTTTATATTAATGGGCTTCCCTATTAAAATGCTGGGAATTTAATCTGATCAGCAGTTCCTACCTTGTTAATCAGCTAATTAGGTGGCTTAATATCTAATTGAGATTTCTTCTGTGGGAGCAGTTTGAAGTGCTGGGAAGTGGGGAGGAGTTGTTATTTCATGTTCAGAACAAAGTAGAGAACTTTGAGAAGCCAAAAGACTGTTAAAAAAAAAAAAAGGCATTATGGAGTAGGAAATTGAAACCCTGGAGGTTGAAAAGAGGAGAAAAAAGCCCAATTCTGCCCTGATGGGGAAAATGCCTTTATAAACTATGGAAAATTGTCTTTCTGCCTTGTATGCATTAGGTTGCTGAGCCTCATCTGTCAATAGAAAATCATTTTACACAAACAGGAAAGCTTTAAAATGCTGTTACACCACTCACACTTTCCAGATTCATTTGTGGTGCAAATATATGTGTGTATGATTCAAATCTATGCTTTCATTGGCTGTAGGAAACTTGGGATGAGGAAACTTCTATTACCAGTACAGATCAGTGAATGTACTCTGCATTTTAAAGGTGTAGTGGTCAGTATTTATCTAAGAAATGACTTGAACCCCTGACTTTCCGATTTACCAGCCAGTTAATGTATTGAAAGTTTTTGGATCAGGAAGAGTAGGCTAAGAGCAGTTCAAAAGACTAATTAAAAAGCTGGTTTTTAATATGTCACACTGGCATTTCACTTTGAAAATTCTGTAAATAAGAGCAGGAAACAGTGAAATATGTTTGCAGAAAGAATGAACTTCAAGCATAGAGGAAAAAAAGATTAACATGCCATTATTTATGGTTAAATAAGAGACTATTAAGTAAAAACTACATGAATATTCTAAACACTGAGACTGCTTTGTGAGATGGAACATTTATTTTACCTGTTATTTCTTACAATCAAATTTTACAATATCTTGTGCAATTAAAAAGGCCAGAAATGGTATTCCTAATGTTGAAGTTGTAACTGCTAAATTAAGATTTGATAATTTTGCCATTACATTGGGTTTTCTTATGACTAAATGGAAATGAGTCAGATATGAAATTTTGGGATAATATTATTATTATCCTTTCAGTAGGAATTTTGGGGATTGAACTGCATTGCCAAATTGATTTTCTTGTGAAATAAAAATTCACATGTGTAAACCTCATTGTGTCTTGTTAGAACATCTGGTTTAGGTCAGAATTAGTTATAACTTCTACCTTAAAAACATTTAATGTAAAATATTTTTTTATAAATAACAAAATTGGAGCATATAAAAGTGATCTTAGGAAATGTTTTTCCTTCTTTTGTTTTAGGAAAGGATTATTCATGGGAAAGAGACTTAATGTTTTCCCTGTGGATAAAACACCTGAAGAGGTACCTGAAACAGGTTGGTTATGAAACAACAGTAACAGATTACTTTTCTCACGAATCCATTTCTCAAAGACCTCAGTGCATAGTGACATATTTGCATAGTAATAAAGTATCTGAATATTCTATTCTGTTAGTTGCCTAAATCTTAGATAGAGATTAGTAGCTAATTATATCACTGGTTTCTCCAAAGGAACACTCCTTTCTTGGAGCAAGTTAAATATTCTCTTTGTGGGGACGCAATAATAGAGCACCAGCCCTGAAGTCAGGAGGACCTGAATTCAAATCTGGCCTCAGACACTTAACACTTCGTGGCTGTGTGACCCTGGGCAAGTCACTTAACCCCAGTTGCCCCAGCGAAATTAAATAAATAAATATTCTCTTTGTGACTACAAAATGTTATTCAGTATAACCACAATAAAGAGGATAACCATATTCTTTCCCTCTTGTAATTACTTTTTATCCTCCAAATTTTCCGATCTTTTTTTAAAATTAGAAATAAAATTCCTGTTTAGTTATAATTAGAAGGAATAATTTTAAAATATGTTACTTAGAGGCAATGATAGTAAGTACTGCTTCATTTCTTAAGTAGCCCTGATTTCATTTATCCCTCCGCTGATGAATGTTGCAACTCTAAATGAATTGCTGTGATTAAAAGAAAAAAAAATTAATAAAGTAACACTTATTAAGGACCTACTGTGTGCCAGGTACTCTGATAATTAATAGGAATACATAAAGAGCCAAAAAAAAGTCCTTATCCTCAAGTTAATAACAGGGGAATGACTGCGAGCAAAAAGATAAGTATTAATAAGCTGTATGCAGGTTAAATAGGAAATAATTTTAAAAAGAGAGGCATTAGTCCCAAGAGGGATTAAGAAAGGCTTCTTGAGGGCCATTTTTTTGTCTTTCTAGTGATGAACCTACTTATACTTGCATAGACAGCCTTCCCAGCTTCTTGAATTACTAGAACTTTTATTCCATTTGTATAATACTTGGTAAACCAGGATCACCTCCATGGCATAATGAAATATCAGAGTAGGACTTTAGCAGAGGGAATTATGTTTAAAATGTTTCTAATATTGGTGGCCTTCAGAATTAGTTTAAAATATGGCCTGAGTGTTTCTTTGATTTTTCTTTAGGAAAGAGAAACTCAATATCTAAATAGCACATTAAAACTGAAAGAACTTAGCAGTTACAATAAAATGGTGAATGATATTCACTTAGGACATTTATCCTGAGATTTTCTAAAAAATGTTTGGAAGAAAATGTATTAAGTGGCTCTAAAGCCACTTTGGATTATAAATATGACTTAGTTATCTAACTTATCATTACACATTCTATAGTGATAGTTTTTATAGAATGTTAATTAGATTTTAACCAAAATCACATTTTAAAATTTTTATTATATACAAACTTGGGCTTGTAAGTCATTAAGTTGAAATTCTAGTGTCACATTTTATGAAAATTTGCCTTCAGAGAGATGCCAAGCTGAATAAATAAAGTTGGAGGGGAGATAGGAAAAGTAAGAAGGGTGGAAATGGGGGGAGAATTGTAATTTTTTTTATTACTTAGTTGTTAATTTTTTCTTTTTTCCAACTTCTAAGCGAGTTGTATTACAAAAGTTTGTTTTTAAATAAATTGGTGATTTGCAACAAATTTTTTTATAGAAACAATGTATGTAGGGATTACATTCCACAAAATATATTCCTGTCTATAGACAATCTATAGAAAACTGTTAAGCCTACAAATAGGCTAATCTGATAGACTTAGCAACATGTATAATGTGCTTTTATGAGAAAATACATTTTACATCGTAGAAGGAAACACTAAGCAAGGCATTGAGAATCCATTTCCTTGTGTACCACCAAAAAAATGATTAAGTCTATAAACATATCTCACAACTATTGCCCATGAAGTATATGGCAAAAAAAGTAACATGTTTTGTGTGTGTGGTGCATAGAAAACTTTATATCTAGCTTCATGTGATCTGGATCTTTGTAAGTCAGAGAATACTCATCATTTCCTAGATTATTGAAAATTGATGTGATATATTGACATTGAATAAAGTATGTACTATCAAGAATGATAGCAATATAAAAATCAGATATAATTTCTAAAGTCTTTGAAGCTCTTCTCTTTCAGTGGTTACAGTTGAAGTTCCTGGATGCTTTCTTGTATTAGTAATGATGTTACATCATTCTTGTTGGATATTGATAGAGCAGACAAATAGCCAGAACTTAAATGTTTAAACTACTGTGAAGAATGAAGAGGCCCATTTGTATGACTCTCCTTTATTCAAAGCTTATGTCTTTATTTTCTACACAGTATTATTACTTGAAACCATGATTGCTACTTGTATTATCTTTAGCTAGTTAGTGAAAGAGGAAGCAGACTATATCCCAATTTTAATTGTCATCTCCTTAGTTTGTTTCCACATGGATGGGATAATTAAACCATTTTTAGAACATTTGGATCAGATTTACAAAGATTGTATTTGTCTACATATGAATGATGACATCTGATTACATTGATATATTTTTATTCATTCAAACAGTGAACTGACTCTTAATAACTTATAGTGCCTGCTATTTGTATTTTTTAAGCCTTTGGGCCAAAGGGATAAATCAAGGGATGAGCAAGATGACATACAGCACCACCAATTTGGACATTTTAAACTGAATGTTCTGGAGACGTATAAAACTGAACTGATTATCTCTTCCCCAAGCCCTTCTCTCTTCTAAACTAACTGTTTCTGTCAAATATTTCACTATCCATCAATCTCTAAGACTTGTAACCTTAGCATTATCCTTGACTCATATTCTTCATCACCTTACATATCCATTTTTGCCTATACAACATATTTCTTATTGGAACTATTCTTTATGCTCACATAACTACCACCTTATTTCAGGTCCTTAACAACTTCCTACCAAGTTTATTGTAACAGCCTCTTAATTGCTTGCCCTGCCTCAGATCTCACACCCACCATTGCAATTTATCCTACAAGCTGCTCCTAAAATAATTTTCCTTAAAAGTTGATTTTATGGGGCAGCTAGGTGGTGCAGTGGATAGAGCACCAGCCCTGAAGTCAGGAGGACCTGAGTTCAAATTTGGTCTCAGACACTTAACATTCCCTAGCTGTGTGACCCTGGGCAAGTCACTTAACCCTAATTGCCTCAGCAAAAAGCAAAAAAAAAAAAAAAGTTGATTTTACTACGTGTTTGTCCTGCCCAGTTAATTCCACAATCTTCCTATTGTTTCTAGAATAAAATATCAAATCTGTTTAGGTTTTAAAGATCCACATACATTGGACCCAACTTACGTTTCCAGTGTTGCTGGTAATTACTCCCCCATTCTACCTGTTTTTTGTGATTTATCCATAAGACTTTATTCCTTTACACTATTAGCTATTCTCTCTGCCCACAGTACATTATTAATTACTTGCATCCTTTCTTCCTGTAAGACACAGGTCAAGTGCCATCCTTTTCATTAAATTGTTCCTGATTTTCCTAAATTATGGATGCCTTCTCCCCAAACTACCTTATGTTTAGCTATCATATATGTTTGTATCTATTCATTTTATAATTATGCTGTACATATTTGTGTATTACCTATTCTTTCCTTCATTGGAACATAAGATCCTTATGGATGAGGGTTGTGTGAAGACTTATGTCTTCAGTGCCTGGCACGGAGTAACTGGTTCTTAATAAATGCTTTTTGATTTATAGTAATGAAACACAGGAAGCTTATATGATGTGATTCATTCTGAAATCTTATGAATTAAAGGGAGTTTTTCTACTGGGAATTTTATGAGAATTGTTAGGAATAGCACTGATCACATTATTTGTGTTGATACCTTTACCAGTCATCAAAACTAACAAATCCTTAATTAATGTACCAGACACTAGATTATTATTATTATTAACAAAATCAATTTCAGTTTTATTAATAACTAACATTAATGTAGAAATTTGTTTTGTTTGACTATACGTTTATAGGAAAAATTTTGTTTTTCTTGTTTTCTCAATGAAGAAAGAAGGAAAAACAGATTGATCTTTTGAAGAAAACAATTTTAAAAAAGAAAGAAAAAGCATCTGGGACTTCGAAAATTTTGTTCTTTTCTGGAATGTTTACTTTTGCCTCAAAGCCTTTGAAACATAAAGTAATTACTGACATTTTTATGGTGCTTTATGTTTTATAAAATATTTAACATATATGATTTCATCTAATCCTCACAACTGTGCTGTAAGATATATAGTGCAAATATTATCATTCTTTTTTTAAAGCTAAGGAAACTGCAGTTCAGAAAAGTGAAATTACTTATTGATATTCACATGGCTTAAAAAGGGCAGTCTCAGTATCCAACATAACTTTCTATTAGACCATACCTTAGTGATGAAGGCATTCTTACATAAAATACTACAAGGTACATTGCCTTTGTAGGAAAAGACACTTTATTTATTTATTTATTTTAAGCAAATAGGAAGTTAAACCTCTGTATTAGAGGAAAGCTTAATTCATTCAGGTCAAAACAGTAATAACCTTTTTAGTAGTTCCTTAATTACAGCTAATAAATAAATAAAAGTCTTATGGACTTTATGTTGTAAATATCATGAGTCTAACATCTTTGTAGTTAACACTTATTTGAAGTAATTTGTTTGCTACAGAAACATCACCGACACTTTGGGATGTGGAATTTGCCAAACAATTAGCCAAAGTAAATCAACAACTTCCCCAGAATGCTCTTGAAGAGATGATTCAGTGGACAAAAGAAGGACAACTTTGGACATTCCCAATTAATAATGAAGCTGGTATGTCTTTTTTTCTCCAAAAAAATAAAAATTAGGAGGTAGAAACTATTTCTGGTAGATTTTCTAATTTAAGCTTCAAATATGTATGTTATTTTTGAATACTTCATATTTACCTTAAAATGCATTTTTAGAGAGATTTAAGATTTCCTTTTATTCCTGGCAACCTAGTAAGAAATTTAAACATGAAAAATGACATGTTAAATATCAGTTCTTGATGTCATAGGATAATAAAAGATTTTTGTTGTATTCATTTAACTAGTGACAACTTTTTACATTCTGAAGATATTATGGTATGGCAGATTTTGAGTTTGCTTTTTCTTAGCAGGACTTTAAGAATCTTATTAAATGATAGATATGGAAATAGGTTTGGCATATATTGGGTTGCTTGCTGTCTGGAGTTTGGGGGTGAGAGGAAGGGAAGGGGAAAAATTTGGAGTGCAGGGTTTTGCAGGGGTGGATATTGAAAACTATTCTTTGCATGTATTTTGAATATAAAAAGCTATCATTTAAAAAAAAATAAAAGAAAAAGAATGTTGCTGAGTTTTGAAAGGCCGTATAGGAACTTTCCATGGGATGCCATGGTTCCCAGAAAAGTTATTTCCACAAAGCCTAGGAGGCCTTGAATTCCAAAGAATCTGGGGCCTTTTTCTGTTCTGCTTGAAAGATGAGCTACCTAAATCAAGAGGAAAACAGCCTAGCTACATTGTATTTGCTTATAGGTTTACTGTCAGTTAAAATGTATCAAATATTTTTTGAATATTCTTTTGAATATTTTTCATTCAGAAGAGAGCTATTGAATTTCTCTGGAGGGTTGGAACCAATATAGCACCAAATTACATAAAAATGACAATTACACAGGTTTTAGGAAACTTTAAATAGAATTTTAGGCTTTTTGATTTTTAATTAGTGTTCTAATGGAATTTATATTTTGAAATGAAAATATTTTTAAAAACATTTTTGGTATTTTCAGTTGAATAATAGAAGAAAAAATTTAAATATTCTAGTCTTGAAATAGCTTTTTTTGTTCCTTTATTTTTCAAGAAGCTTTTTTGAGTCTTGCTGAATTTTCTCTTGTTGTTTACAATTTTATTGTGCACATATTTATGGATTACATATGTTTATGCATGTTTTAAATACATGTATATATGTTCATGGACATTAAAAAAACAAGATAGAATTAGTTAAAAAAAAAAAAACTTTTCATCTCAAAAAAATCAGTAAATTTAATGCAAATTGAGTGCTTTAATCACCGACAAAGTTAGCAACATTTTGATAAGGTGGTGTTTCATTAAATATGACCTTGTATTATATGTTCTCGATAGCTGCTTGTATTGCTGTACATTTTTAAATGTACAGTATAACTTGAATCTGAAATGTCATTAGTATTTCCTAGTGCAAGTGGCTACCAAGTACAGTTATAAGAGGGTGAATCAGGGTACGTCGTCATAACAACTATGAGATTTGTATTTCCATTTGACAAACAGTCTTGAATTTCAGTGCCTAGCAAAAATTTATCTTAAAGTTGATAAAGTCATTGAGAATGTTTAGTCTCTAAGAAGGGGGGAAACATCTGTTTTGATCAGTCAGGAAAGAAAAATGTGACAGGTATCTATATACACTGCATATTATTGATGCTGCAGTGTAGGAAAAGGAGGTGTCTCATTTCCAGCTCCTTAAGACATTTGAATATCTGAAGGAAAAACAGGAAAGAACCATGGAAACTTTTTGAATTTGATCTCCCTCTTCACCACACATTTGTAAACTTTTGAAGACTTTAAGGAACCTGCACTGTGACCTGGTTCCTCACAAGAGGAGGGTATTTTCCTTTTGTTGTCCCTGGTATTTAATTTTCATTTTTTAAAAAGGGTTATCAGATATCATGTTCTTCTCATTTGTCATTAATAACTTCCACGAAGATTTACACACATTCCTTTTGCAAAGGAAATTCCATTGTTGCTTTACTTAAAACAGTATTCTTTATGAAATTAGTTTTTTAGTACAATGATTGAACAAATATGAGCATTGGAACATTATAATGAAAATGGCATTTTATATGTTTATGGTTAACTTTATGTGATTTTTTTTTTCTGATATCAGAAAGTTGGGGGGTGTGAGAGAGGGAGAGAGACTGAGACTTTTATATATGTATGGCACTTAAAGCAGCATCTAAATTAACTTTTAAAATTTAAAGTAATTTCAGTTCCTGTTTTTGAGGCTCTTTCTTTCACAATTCTTCATAGTCCTTGGACATTTTAAGAGACTGTCAACTAGGTACAACAATATTTTTTCCTATGTTTTAAAGCATTGGGTTGAGGAGAAAGTAAACCTGTGGATTTGAATGTTCAATAAATTTAGGAACAATATAGCAATACCCAGTTAACAAGCTTTGTTCCTTGAATATGTACCCAAAAAAGAATTTTTCATCAAAACAATAATAATTCCATTTTGGGAAATAATGAGATGTTATCTGAAGTCAGTAATTCTCTCTTTTGAATTATATCAAATATAATTATTTTGACTACATGTTCTCTTTTTCATTGCCACATTTTCACAATACATGACAAAGAATAAGCCAGTTTGGAAATGCTCAATTCATTTGATGGCCTATTTACTGAGCACCTACTTTATGCAAGGCACTGTTTGAAGTAATGGCAAAGGAGTTTTAATATTGTTATAAGAGCTTTAGGTAGAACCCTTGGTGGTATGTTCTTTGACACTTATGGCCATAAGACCCTACTAAAACAGGCTCATAGGGTTAGTGTGGAGAGAATCCAGGGCAGAGAGTCTTAAAATATATATATATATATATATTTTTTTTTTTAATCATAGACATAAAGGAAGTAGGAACATAATTCAGAGTGAAACAAAAATAGTTTGGAGAGTATTGTTATAAACTAGTGCTTTTTGGGGGTGGGGAGCATGGCATAGATACAGTGATACTAGAATAACTTCTTGAAGACACTGCCATCCTCTTATGTGTATTTCTTAATTCTATTTTATTTTTTCACTTCCTTTAGCAGTTCAACCCTGAAATAATAGGTATTTTCACTTGAGACATTCTTGGCTAAAATGATTACCGACCCCTGATAGTACAAGGGTAGTGAGAAACATGACTAGTCTTTCTTTTTTTTTTTTTCCTTTTATATTTTTATTTATTTATTTATTTTTTATTTTAAGCTTTTTATTTGTATAACATATGTATGGGTAGTTCCCCAACCTTGATCTTTACAAAGCTTTCCAATACAAATTTTACCCCCAGTCCCCTCCCCTCCCCTAGATGGCAGGAAGTCCACTACATGTTAATAATGTTGAAATGCTTGAGAAGTTATGCAAGAAATATCCTATCTACAAGGAAAAAAAAGAATCAGAGAAAAGCAACACAATGCAAGCAAATGTCAATAGAGATCATGAAAATGTTACGTTGTGCTAGTCTTTCTTAATCTTTGCACTTCTTCATAGATTCTCTTCCTTCCCTCTTATCTTCTTTCCTCAATCAACAGATAATATAAATGCCTGCCTATTCTAGACTTTTCCAAAATAATAAGTAGCTAGGTCACTTCAAATTTAGGGAATAGGGATTGGATTTGTGGTTTCAGTGTTGGATGAAGAAACTACCTCTACCATTCAGATTGGTATCTTCTCTGCATCTCACACATTAGTGAGTCTGTTTCTAATGTCATGGAAGGATGCCAGTAATAGATTCAGTGAAAATACAGGTTTTCAGCTTACAGTGGCTTCCTTTTCTAAATGACATTGCTGTCCTTATGTGTGTCTCAATGCCAACATACACTATAAAAAGGAAAAAAATCTTACCCCCAAAATAGTCATGGGAAATTCAGAGTTAATTACAGAACCAGTTTACAAAGACATATATGAGAAATAAATGTTTGTTTTTAACTGTTTTGTGAAATCTATTTTAATTAGTGAAAAGATCAATAAACTGACTCAGTTTTTTATATATTTCTGATTTACATTTGTATATGCATTCAAATTGTATATGTTTTGGCTCTTTTTTGTAGGTATTGATGATGATGGTGCTGATTTTCACGAACATATATTTTTGGATAAATACCTGGAAGGTTTTCCAAAGCAAGGACCAATTCGTCATTTCATGGAACTAGTTACTTGTGGACTCTCAAAAAACCCATTTCTAACTGTTAAAGAAAAAGTTGAGCATATAGAATGGTTTCGGAATTATTTCCATGAAAAAAAGAATATTCTTGAAGAAAATAACATTCAATTTAACTGAAAACATGGACATTTTTATTCTTTTGGAGATGGACACTATCACAGAATAAATAGAAATTTTACTTTTCCCCTCAAATTAATTTGTGGTGAGTAATTATTGTAGTTGATTTGCATTTCAGAAACATTAAATTGTTTAAGAGATTAGTCATATTCTTAGTTCTAAAATTTCATTATATTCTGTTAATTAGATAATAAAAATTATTACATGAAAATTATCTACAAAAGTACATCCATGATATTTTATTGTGTTTAGGTAAATGGAAGACTGTGTTGGTGTTAAGAAAGTCATGAGATAAGTCTTCAAGTAACCATTGCTGTTGCCATTTCCAACTCTATTCCTCCCAAGGATTCCCTGCCATCTCTGATAGTGTGGGTTTACTTTGGCATTAAAGCACCCCAAATTATAAACTCATCCTCTTCTGGCACATTGATGATGAGGATCTCCAGTTCTTTAGAAAATTTTTTCTTTGACTTTATCAGAGTTTGTCGTGGTGGGAGAAAATGGACTGAGAATGGTAGTGGCGCTTTTCTGAAAGTGACGATTGCATTGTCATGAGCCTGTTCCACTGCGCATTAGTTTGTTGACCAGATTATATTTGATAGCAAAACCTGGGCCACCTTCACAACGCACGCCCTCACTGTAGTCACTCCAGAAAAACATGTATCCAGCTCTCACTTTGGTAAACTAGCCTTCCTTTCCCAGCCTTATTTCACTTAGGACTGTTATTTGGATGCAATACCTGCTGAGTTCTCTCACAAGTGGAGCTGTTTGTCTTTCAGGGCTACTGGATTCATGTTGTACATGAGTGTGTGCACATTTTCTGTACCCATGGTGAATCGAATCTTTCACAAAAGTTTTTGTACCTTTTTTTGTGTTTTAACCAAAGGATAGGATCCCTATCTGCTATAATAAACAAGCCAGGCTTAGATTAGGTGAAGCAGGATGAAAAGTCAAGGAGAAATGGTACTATGAAGAGAATATCCATATTGATCAAATCACTAAAGTAACAATACTTTACAGAGTTTAAATATGCAACCTTTATACTTAAATGGACCAAGGCAATCAGACTGAAAATTCTTCTTTGGAAAATATTTCTTACCATTTATTTGAATGGTTTGGAAATAGAATGATTTATTCCCAGAGTGTTATTTAGGTAGGATTATGTTGTTTATTTCAGTTTAATAAAATAAAATGAGAAGTCATGGGATTTACAAGTAGAAGGAATTACTGAAGAGACTCAGATAAAGTCGCTTACCCAAACTCACAGGTAGTAAGTGCCAAAACCGAATCCTTTTAGCTCAAATTATATCTTTCAAAAAGATAGTTTTGGTATTGGGAACTCCTTTTCTGTGGGTAATTTGAGTATTTTTAAATTAATGGTCCTATACGTCACTTTAGTTGGAAGAAAGGGCAGCATAAAATTACACACTTTCTTCCATCTTAAGTGAAGTATGTGACCATCATTTTGTTTCTTGAATACTTTAGGCAATTTTAGATAGAGATATTTTAAAAGGACCTATTTGACTTTCTTCTGAGAGAACTTCAGGTATTTTTTAAAAGGAAAAAATTTTGGCATATTTGAAAAATATACCTTTCATTAGTGCCTGTGAGAACAGTGATTTGATAATTGTCTAAGAGAATTTGTTTATTTTTTGTTTTGGAAAAAATAGTTTCAAAATTGAGACAGTACTGTTAGAACTATTGATCCTTTAGCACTCTGACCTTATGTGTTCAAGTACTTCCAAAAATGGCCAGTCAGTCATGAGCTGAGTTTCTGTAAAGAATTCTACTGTGCTTGAATTTTTGCTTTGAGACAATTCTTAGAATTATTTCTAAATTTGTTCCAGAAATAAGCATTAACTTTGATAAAAGAGGAAAGGACAACCAAATATTTTCCTCTTTATGATAAATTTCTTTACAAATGTATGCATTTGTTGCATATGGGAACTGTCAAGTTTGTGTTCTAAGAAAATAAATATTAAGAGGCATAAGGTTACCCTGCCTTCTGACTTCTCTTAACCCAGGGACCAGACCATTTCTAAAAGTAGTCCCAAATGATTTACTTGGCCTGTTAACATCTCTGTGGATTGGGATACTGATGATGAGGGTGGCAGAAGGGAAAATATTTTAGAGAAGAATGTCCATCTGTTTCTTAAGACTGCTGATGCACTATCATAAAAACACATAACAGCAGCAGTGGTGAAGAGCCTGTTACCAAAAAAAAATTAGCTCTGCAAAAAAGTAGGTACTCGTATTTTCCAAGGTCATGGGATAAGTGATTTTCTGAGTAAATAGAAGCTAGAATTAAAAGTGTTTGTACTCTATTAGCCCATGGTACATTAAGGTTAGGTAATGCTTTAGTAACAGCTTATCTGGTATGAAATTCTGCAAGAAGGAACAGCCTGCTCTTGCTACTTGCTCATTTTTATTTCAACAAGACACACATCACCTCTGCTTCTCCCTGCCAAGTTCTGGAATAGTAATGGGCCTAAAAAATATGTCTGGAGTTTTTCACCATTTATCTGGAGAAAACCAAATCCTTGGGGGAAAGAGGAACAAGGAGAAGTAACACTAGAACTCTGGCAGCATCCCATTTATTCCAAAACCTTGTGGTAGTCCAAACCATTCCAGAGTGTCCTTCCTACTTTTTCTTCTCCTTTTCCAGTTACTTTTCTCCTCCCCCCTTCCCCCCATCCCGTCTCCTCAGTGACAAATAGAAGGGAAAGGTAATAAAATTCTTGTTTTATTTTTTTCTCCACCTCTAACTCTGTAGAGACAACTCTTCTAAGGATGCTATTCCCATCCCCAACCCACAACATTTCTGGAATTTCTTTGGCAGCAGCAGCTTGCTTGCTTTTTCATTTTCCAGATGAAATCAATCCATACCAGGAAGTTTCACACTTTTATCTTATGATACTCTTCCCTGACCCTTTAATAACCTATCTCTTCCCTTTCTCCTACTGCTATTAAAATAAAGAAGAAGAAGAAGAAAGGAAAAAGAAGAGAAAAGAAAGGAAGACTTGGAATCTAAAATAGAAGTGGAATAGTAAGAGTGGGAAGGGAAACTTCTTACTCTTGCTCCCTCCATACAACCCTGTTCTTAGTGCTGTCAAGTACTCAGGAGCAAAGAAAATAAACAGATCTCAGAAAAGTCCCCAACTATCCTCTATATCACTGTAATATGATTAAATTATTTCTGCTTTGCAATACCTACATGGATGCCATAATCCACTAGAGTTAAGCAGACTTGTTAGTAAGAAAGATTTCATTAGAAAACACTAATACCTCTAAGATATTAATGAGATATATGGGGAAGGGAAGGAGAAAGGGGAGTCTGAAATATGGGCTTGTGAATATATGAGGATGACAAGTTCCCAATATGGAAATTCTCTCCCTGGGGGGAGATCAGCAATTATAACTTGGATTCTTAGAGAGTTGCTTGATGGCATAGAGACAATAAGTTTGATCAATCAATCAATCAATATTTAAGCATCTACTATATCCAAGCAGTGTGCTAAGAGCTGGTAAGTGACATGATCATCATCAGCTAGCCAATATGCTTCAGAGGCAGGACTTCTACCCAGATATTTTGGACTCAAAGGGTGGTTCACTATCTATTAGGCCATATTGTCTTTTAGAGAGACTAAATGTTAACAATTTTGAAATGATAGCTAATGCACTTTTATCCCACTTTATATTTCAAAAGGTTTGTGAAGGCACACCTCAACTTGTTGATCTCATTATATTACTTAAACAGGAATTCTTTAATTTTTTGTTTTCATCCTTTAAATAGCATAGAATCAGCTCCATGAGCTATGTCAGTAGGAGATACATTAAAAAAAAAGCTAGCATGAAATATTTATGTTAGTATCACATTTCCTTAGCTTTAATTCATAAAGCTAAGGTTTTCCTATTCCATTGTTAATAGGATCCATCCTAGGTAGTTTATTTCTACAAAACAGAGTACCCCTAAATCCACATGACACATGTTTATCTGCCTATTGCATTTGTCTTCCCCATCATTAGTAAAAATAGTATCAGGTAAAAAAATACTTGGTCATAGGATAGGTCCAATCCTATCTTTCTTCTTTAGGAAAGGAAACAGAAAAGAGAATTCTTGTTTACTTCTACCATAAGTTGTCATTTTGTAGTCTTTTTATAATTTTTTTATAAACTTCATTAGCATTTATTTTCTCCCCTTCCATTTCCCACCCAACAATTAAATAATACATAGATAAGTAGGTAGGGAGAGAGAAAGAGACAGAGACAGGAAGAGAGAGAGAGGAAGAGAGAGAGAGAGAGAAAGGGAGAAGAAGAGGGAGAGAGAGAGAGAGAAAGAGTGTGTCCTTGTAACAAATACACAATCAAGCAAAGTAAATTCCTATTTTAGGTGTATAAAAAAAGTCTCATTTTAAGCATTCTTCTCTTTTTTTCTTCTTCAGAGCAAAAGCAAGTTTGTTTTTTGTCTTTGTTTTTGATTTTGATTTTTTTTAATGATTCAGTACCCCCTAGGAACTCTATATTGGCACAATAGGAAGTTTAACAATTCTTGAAAATAATGACAGATTGCTGCAAATGGCAAATTCCTTATAATGAAAACTAGATATATACAATAAATATATTCCCAAATTTGTGGGGAAAACATATTGCATCTTTGGTGGTTGAAGATGTGTTTGTTAGCCCATTTTATTAAGAAATGGCTTCATTGTAATCAATGACTTGCAACTAGGCTATAGAAATGAAAGAGGTGCCATTTTGATGAATGATAACAAGAGTGAAGTAATCTATGTTTGAATACGTTAGCTGAGCATTTGATGGATAAGTGATTGTTGTCACCAAAGTGGAGACATCAGGAATTTCTGTTCACTTAAGGTTTGGTAGAATGGAGTAGGCTGATCAGAGGACCACAACCCCCATAGGACTTTAGACTTTACATGTTTAGATGAGGCGCTATTAAAAGGTGCATTGAAGAAAAATGAGGTCAGAGTGGGACACAGCTTTGGCTTAGGCATTCAAGACTGAATGAGAGCATCTAGAGACAAAAAGCCTTAGTTTTTCACCAACAGATTTGGAGGTTATAGAAATGGAAATACTTCGACTGAGAAAAGTGATTGTTTCTTCACTGAGTGAATTATGAGAGAATCTGGGTGTTCTAAATTATGATCCATCTTTCACTTATTTTGTTTAAACCCTAAAATATCCAAAATTGATTATCCCAAACCATTGACTGGCTTTTCTTGCCTCCAGTGCTTCCCTTGTGCTGGCGATCTATCAAGAGAGTTATTAAGATAAGTAAAAGAGATTGAATCCAAATCAATCAATTTTATTGCCACAGTCACTGAAAAATCAAAAGGCTTAACGGGAATTGGCATATTTTCTGAAAATGAGGTTTTTAAACTCTGTGAATTTCATTTGTGTCCTTCTGAAGCGTGTTACTTTGAGAAATTGAGACAAAGATGAGTTTAAAAGGCAAATACTGTAATTTAAAACATATTAAATATTAAGAATAGCATTTCTTTCAAAAGTACATGTTCATATCAGTATTTTAAATCTTGAGAAGCAGTGTAACAGTTGATTGGTGTCAAACTCAAATAGAAAGGGAGGGGACACTAAATCGTGTACAAGGCTCTGTGTGAAACACATATTGACTTAGAGAATAACATATTAACATTCTCTATATTCTATTTTAATTTTTCATTGATTATTTCTCAGTTACATTGTTATCTAGTGTGTATTTGATACCTTTAGTATAGACTAGAGGATAGAAAACTGGCTTTGAAACTAGGAAGACCAGGTTCAAGTCTTTCCTTCCCCATACTCATTATATGACCTTGGAGGAGTTCCTCAATGTCTTAATGTAATTCTCTAAGACTCTAAATTGCAGAGAAGATGTTGACTTTCCTCCCCTGGGAGATCCCTACAGCAATAGAATCACAGTTTCAGTCCCTATCATATTATAAATCTTACACTTTATTAAAATAAATATATTTGAGTAAAATGACACAATAAAAGCTGGAGGATTGTATCTTGCAAATTTTGCTGCCAATAGTTTAAACAGTTAGCATGGCTTAGGGGTTAGGTTCAATTTGACTTAATGGAATTTGTCAAATGGTTAAAAAAAAATAAGGGCCATTGAAGAAAACAATTCTTAAAAGTAGAATTGGACAAATACAAAGGGAGGTTAAAAAAAAAAAAGTTCAATGAAGAAAATAATTCCTTAAAAATTACAATTGAGGGCGGCTAGGTGGCGCAGTGGTTAGAGCACCAGCCCTGAAGTCAGGAGGACCTGAGTTCAAATCTGGTCTCAGGCACTTCCTAGCTGTGTGACCCTGGGCAAGTCACTTAACCCCAATTGCCTCCGCAAAAAGCAAAAAAAAAAAAAAAAATTACAATTGAGCAAATGAAAGCTAATGACTTTATGAGAAATCAAAAAAATAAAACAAAGCCAAAAGAATGAAAAAAAATAGATGCAAACATGAAATGTCTCATTGGAAAAGAAACTGACCTGGAAAACAGATTATGGCCTGGAAGCCATGATCAAAAAAAGAGGCAAAACATTTTCTTTCAAGAAACTGTCAAGGAAAACTTTCCTGATATTCTAGAACCAGAAGGTAAAATAGAAATAGAAAGAATCCAATCCTGATCATTTCCTGAAAGAATTCCCACAATGGGAACTCAGGAATATTATAGTCAAATTCCAGAGTTCCCAGATCAAGGAGAAAACATTGTAAGCAGCCAGAAAGAAACAATTCAAATATCATGGAGCCACAGCCAAGATAACACAGGATTTAGCAGCTTCTATAGTGAAGGATTGGAGAGTTTGAAATAGGATATTCTGGAAGGGAAAGGAGCTAGAATTACAACCAAGAACTATCAATCCAATAAAACTTAGATATTCAATGAAATAAAGGACTTTCAAGCATTCTTGATCAAAAGACCAGAGGTGAATAGAAAATCTGATTTTTAAATACAAGATTCTAGAGAAACATAAAAAGGCAAACAAGAAAAGGAAATCATAAGGGACTTCATAAGATTAAACTTTATATTACTACATGGGAAAATGATACTTGTAATTCATAAGAACTTTATTATTATTAGGGCCATTAAAAAACTGCCCTAACAGTGTCAGTTGAATGTGAAGAGAAGCTATCTAAAAAAGTAAAACCAAGGGATGAGAGAGAAATATACTGGGAGAAAGAGAAGGGGAGAGTGAAATGGGGTTAATTATCATACATGAAGAAAGAAAAAGCTCTTATAGTGGAGGGGAAAAGAGGAAGAGAAGGGAAAGTGACAGAACCTTACTCTCATCAGAATAACATACACACTCAATTGGGTGTAGAAATCTATCTTACCTTACAGGAGAGTAGGAGGGGGAGGGAATGTAAGGGAGGTGAAGTGATACAAGAGAGACCAGATTGGGGGAGGTAGTAATCAGAAGCAAAACACTTTTGAGGAGGGATAGAATGAAAGGGGAGAGAAGAGAATAAATAGGGAATAGTTAGCAAGAGAAATCATGAAAAAAATTGAAGCATATTTTTCTGATAAAGACCTCAATTTTCAAACATTTAGAGAAGTGAGTCAAATTCATAAAAGTTAGAGCCATTCCCCAATTGATAAATGATCAAAAGATATGAACAGTTTTCAAATGAAGTAATCATAGCTATCCATAGCATATGAAAAAAATGCTCTGCCTCACTATCGATTGGAGGAAAGCAAATTAAAACAATTTTGAAGTACTACCACATACCTATTAGATTGGCTAATAGGGAGAAAAGGAAAATGACAAAGGAGATGTGGGGAAAATGAGACATTAATGCACTGTTGGTAGAGTTGTGAACTGATTCTACCATTCTGTGGAGCAATTTGGAACTATGCTCAAAAGGATATTAAACCATGTATATTCTTTGACCTAGCAATACCACTACATAATCTATATTACAAAAAATATAAAAACAAAAAGGAAAAGAACCTATATATACAAAAAATATTTATAGCAACTCTTTTTGAGGGACAAAGAATTGAAAATTAATGGAATGCATCAATTAGGGAACGACAGAATAAGCTGTGGTATATGAAGGTAATGGAATATTATTGTTCTATAAAAAGTAATGAACAAATTGATTTTAGAAAATCCTAGAAAGATTTACATGAACGCTTGCTGAGTGAAACACCAGAACCAGGAATTTTTTGTAACAGCAAGACTGTACAATGATGAACCATGAAAGATGTGTTTTTTCTCAGTGTTTCAGTGATCCAAGGCAATCCCATAAACTTGGGATAGAAAATGCCATCTGCATCCAGAAAAAGAACTATGGATATTGAATGTAGATCAACACAGATGATTACTTCATTTTTCTGTGTTTTTTTCTCTCTTGAGGTTTTCCCCTTTTGTTCTGATTTTTCTCTCCCGACATGATTCTTAAAGAGATGTGTATTTTTAGAAAGTTAATATATATGTACAACAGAAAAAATAAAACAATTTTTAAAAAAATAATGAGATGCTCATCAACTGGGGAATGGCTGTATAAATTGTGGTATGTAATTTTGATGGAATACTATTTGTGCTATAAGAAATGAAGAGCAGTATACTGCTCTTAGAAAAACCTGAAGACTTGCATGACCTGATGCAAAGTAAAATGTACTGTGTACAGAGTAACAGCAATATTGTAAGATGATCACTTATGAATGACATTCTCAGCAATACAATAATCCAAGACAACTCTGAATAACTTATGATGAAAAATATTATTCATACCCAAAGAAAGAACTGATGGTGTCTGAATGCAGATTGAAGCATACTTTTTTTTAAGCTTTATTTTTCTTGAGGGTTTTATTTTTTACTTATGTTTTCTTTCATAACATGACTGTTATAGAAAGGTTTTGCACGACTGCACATGTGTAACATTGAATTGTTTGCATTCTCAATGGGAGATTAGGAGGAAAAGAGAAAATCTGAAACTTAAAATTTAAAAAACAAACGTTAAAAGTCATCTTTTATGTAACTATGTTACATTATCATGTAACTGTGGAAAAATAAAATACTCAATTAAGAAATAAAAAAGAAAGAAAATTAATCAGGTCCTGTCCTGAAAGAGCTTACTTTCTATTGTGGGAGTTAATATATGCATGTATATATCTCAAGTGAATTTCTTATTCTGCTAATTTGGAAGTTTCCTCCATATTTCTCTCCGTACCCATGCTTGACCATGCTGGATGAGTCTTTCTTCCTACATATTAGCTCTAAGGGGACTGCTTAATGTCTCACTTACTTCTGACATCTCAAGAGTACAGGTAATGAAATATTCTGGCTGTTCATCTTGCCGCTCTCTCCCCTATCCCTTGCTCTCTTTACCTCTATGAAATCAGGTTCAATCAATGAATTCTAGTCAGAGAGCATTTTCAAGTTGGAAATAACCTCAGTAATTTTCTAATCCTAGACCACCCCTCCTTTCCTCCACCTTCCCTCACCCATGGCACTGAAGCATAAATTTATAATATCCTTGACAAATATTTATTCAGGCTCTCATTGAAAATCTATAACAACCAGGAATTATCACCTCCTGTGATAGTTAATTCCATTTTGGACAGCTTCAGATGTTAGACAGTCTTTCCATATATTGAGCTGAAATTTGCTTTCTATCCCTGGGACCAAACAAAATAAATGTTATCCCTCTTCTATATGCCAATCTATTAATATCTTGATTAATATTGTGTTTCTCCTGTCTTCTGGGTTTGATCATAAGTCTTCTTTCTGTTTCATTCTTCAGGATATGCTCTAGCTCGTAATGTCCCTTCACAAATATGGCACCTATAACTATGGACCTCTATGGACAATGATAATCTACCTGAACTTATTCCTCAATGAATAATCTGCATCTATTCTGGCATACTCAGTGCACCCCAGTGATTCTGGATCTTACATTGCCATTGCTCAAACTCTGTTGACTATCTCCACTCACTTATTCCCATTCCCTTCACCTCAGTCTCTCCAAATTCTTACTCTAAAACTATCCAATCTTTCCAATGTGATCTCTGGAATATCTGCTCCATAGATAACAAAATATTTTTCATTTTCATTTTAAACTTTTCCTTTTCTTGCTTCCTCCATATTCTTGTATTACTTGAGACCTGAATCCCTCCTGACTGCAACTTCCCTAATTACGCTTTCCAGCACTGGTTACAGCCCTCTCAATGATCATGGTAGAGAAATTGGATTATTTTTTGCTCCCCATTGCTATGCCATTTGCATATGTCCCTTTATCACTATTACTCAGTAACCTCTCTTCCTTCGAACTTTATTCAGTCCCCATTTATCACCCAATCAGATTCTGATGGGTATTGTCCACTATACTCCAGGACCCTTTCCTTCTTTCCTTCCTTAATCAGTTAACTGCCTGGCTCAATCTTTCTTTCCTTCCCAACTACTGCTCTCATATTAGGGAACTTCAGAAATCCATATTGATATTCCTCCAACCTCTAACTTCTTCCTAACCTTCAACTTCTTCATTTCCCATGATGTTACTCTTCCATTGCACCACAGCTATATGCAGAGATGATCATACTCTTGATCTTATCACCTACAAGTGTTCAATACTCATGTCCTTAATTTTTGAAAGTCCTTTATCTTATCATAGTCTATTGGCATTCTACCCCTTTCTCTGCCCTGCAAGCCCAAACTCTGTTCTTCATCCTCACCACTCAGCTCTTCCCCAGTCCATCATCCCTCTATTTAATACTCTGTTCCCTTCTTAATCTTGAACATTTTGTTCAAATTTAGACTATCCTCTTCTCTATAGTACCTTATCTCTTTATCCTTTTGAAGCTGCCCTGCCAAACTCCGTTTCGTTTTACTCCCATCATCCAATCCCTTCACTCCCACTCACATGCTGCTTAACAAAGCTAGAGAAAATCACAAAACTATATTGATTGGGTCCACTACTTACAAAGCCCTCATTTTGACAAGGAAATCCTTTGCCCTTCCATAATTGATTCACTATCCTACTCACTCATCCCCCTCACCACAGTGGCTTTTCCAAACCTCCCATAGCTTCAGTTCACCACTCTCTCATCTGAGTACCTTGACTCATATCTCACTAGAAAAAAATGCATAGTAAAGATATCCCTCTTCCCTTTCTCATTTCACATCACTCAGCTGCCTTTGGCAACTGTTTCCTCCTTCGCCTTGGTTTCACATGAAGAAGTGACTTTTTCCTTGCCAAGATAAAACCCTTTCACCTGCATAAGTGATCCCACTCTATACTGGTCTTCCCCAGCAGATTGCACCCCTCTGACATTCCTAGTTTTTTATTAATGTTCCATCACTCCCTGTTGAACAACTGATTCCCTCTTGTTCCCTAACAAGCAGGTCTATGTCTTCTCCATCCTCAAAAAGTACTTGATCCTTCTACTCTGCTAGCTGTCAGCCTCCATATCTCTTCCTTTTGTGTCTAAACTTCTTTAGAAGACCATATATAACAGATGTCTTTCATTTCACTCTTCTTAAGTCTCTGCAGTCCAGCTTGTAACGTCATCCTCTAACTGAAACTGCTCTCTCCAAAGTTATCAGTTCTCTCAAAGTTATCAATCTCTTAATTGGCAAATGTAAGGGCGTTTTTCTGAATCCTTACTCCTTCACCTCTCTGAAGACTTTCACATTGTTGGTCATCTTGACATTCTCCTCTCTAGGTTTTCATTAGAAACACTGCTGGATCAAAGGGTATGCACAGTTTGATAGCCCTTTGAGCATAGTTCCAAATTGCTCTCCAGAATGGTTGAATCAGTTCACAACTCCACCAACAATGCATTAGTGTCCCAATTTTCACACGTCCCCTCCAACATTTATCATTACCTTTTTTTCCTGTCATCTTAGCCAAATCTGAGAGGTGTGTAGTGGTATCTCAGAGTTGTTTTAATTTTCATTTCTCTGATCAATAATGATTTAGAGCACATTTTCATATGCCTAGAAATGGTTTCAATTTCTTCATCTGAAAATTGTCTGTTAGATCCTTTGACCATTTATCAATTGGTGAATGGCTTGAATTCTTTTAAATTAGAGTCAGTTCTCTATATATTTTAGGAATGAGGCCTTTCTCTCTAGGTTTTCATTACATCGCTTTCTTCTGGTTCTTCTTTTACATTTTTTGATTATTTATCAATCTCCTTTTCTGGATCTTCATCCAGGTCACACCCACTACCCATGAGAGCTTTGTCATGAAGGTCCTTTCTCTCTTGGTCCCTATATATATATGTGTGTATATATATATGTATATGTACATACATATATATATATAATATATTTACATATGCATACATATAATTTTATAAAAACAAATTTTATGAATGTTTGTTTTATGTTTTCCATACCTTTATATGCACACTATATATATAAAATTTTACTTGGTGATCTTTTTGTCTTAAAATACATACATACATAGTATGGCTCTCTGGAACAAGGAAGGGAAATTTGCTATAAAAACTTATTTATCAATTAAACTTATATTTTTAAAAAATTCCCTATTACCTTCAAAATCAAATATAAAATCTTCTGCCCTTTCAAAAGCCCAACTTACCCTCCCCTTTTCCTATCATTTCAATCTTCTTATATATAACTCCCTTCCAAATAGTGTCTTTGTTTCTTGATAATAATGTCCTCATATCTGGACCCTGAATATATTCACTAGCTGTACTTCATGCCTGAACTCTTTTGCTCCTCCACCTGTGGATTTCTGTAAACAGATATAGAAGAAATTGTGTTCCACATCCCATCTCTGAAGTTCCATTCCATCATAGAGAGGGTGAAAGAAACTGCTAAAATCTGCAGACTTATTGTCTTCTCTGATTTTGAGCTGAAAATCCAAAGCAGCATGCTCCTCACTGATACTGTGAGCTTCAGTTTCTAATTGCAAAGAGAACATTTTGATATTATACCAAGCAAAGCTTTCAAATAAACACAACTGAATATTCCCTCCTCTCTACTCATACTGATGATACCCTAGTAAGGGGCTTTTTGTAATCAAACTGTAAAAACTGAAGAATTTGTGCTCTCTATTCAGTTTGATCAACTGTATGACAGACAGATGTGGTCTATTGTGAAAAATTAATTGCAAAAGGTTCCCTGTTCCTTTCTCATATTTTCATCAGGGTTAATGTATGTATAGACCATAGACCATTCTCATAAAGATTTTATGGAGATGAGAAAGTAGTCCCATTCTTGCTAGTGTCTTCTTGGTCACCTTTTTAAAATAATAACACTACACATATTTTGTTTCATTTCTCTCATTCTTTTGGAATATTGCTCTCCTTGAGGTATTTTGAAAATTACTCCCTACCCACCCCACCCCTCAGCCCATACCTTCAAAATGTTGTGATTTTCAGTACGTTTATTTTGTATATTCATATCCTGGAGGTGAAAGCAGGTTTGGTTCCAGACCACCAAAATAATGCAAATATCATAATGAAACAAATCATATGAATTTTTTTGTTTCCCAGTGCATGTGTTTATACTATATTATATCTATTAAGTATGCAATAGTATTATGTCCAAAAAAGACCAAGGTACATACCTTAATTAAAAATACTTTATTACTAAAAAATGCTAACCATTGCCTAAGCCTTTCTCGTCATAATCTTTTTGCTGGTGAAAAATCATGGCTTGACACTGATGGTTGCTGACTGATGAGAGTGGTGTTTGCTGGAGGTTGGAGTGGCTGTGATACTTTCTTAAAATAAGACGGGGATGAAGTTTGCTTCATCAATTGACTCTTCCTTTCATGAAAGATTTCTCTAGCACATGATGATGTTTGATAGCATTTTAGCTATACTAGAACTTTTTTCAGAATTGGCATCAATCCTCTCAAACCCTCCTGCTGCTTTACTGTTTACATAAGCTCATGTAATATTCTTTAAAATTGTAGTAGTTCAGAAAATAGGAAGGCCAGAGGGGAGAGAAAGAGATGGAGGAGTGCTAAGTTGATAGAGCAACCTTAATACACACAACATTTATCAATTGTTCACCATCTTATGTGGGCACAGTTCGTGGAGCCTCCAAAATTACAATAGCAACATCAAAGATCACATATCATAGTTTACCATAACAGATATAATAATAAAATGTCTGAAATATTATGAGAATTACCAAATGTGACACAGAGATATAATGTGAGCACATGCTGTTGAAAAATGGCATTGGTAGACTTGCTTGTCTTATAGTTGCCACAAATCTTCAATTTCTAAAAACAAAACAAAACACCAAATAACTCATTTTTGGTTTAAATGCTGCAAGACCTCTTTCTTTTTCTTTCTATGTGTGATTTCTAGTTTCATTGGTGTTGTGCTGTGGAAAGAGTGCTGGATTTGAAGTTCAAGAACTTGGTTCAGAATCTTAGCTTTAATATTTACTGTGTAACACTGAGAAAGTCACTACCTCTATGGGTCTCAATTTTTTTTATCTGTAAAATGATGGAGCTGAATTAGATGACTTCCAAGATTGCTTTTAACTCTAAATCTATTATTCTATGATCTACAAATGCACTTGGAATATTATGGTTTATTTGGGTCTCAGGCCAAGAATTTTGCAGACATTTCCTTTCCACTATTTTTTATTATTATGTGATATGATCCAATTTAAAATCTTCATTAAATAGTGTCTGCCAAAAGACTTTATTCTAAATTGATATTGTACTTAAGGAGATCAAATGTTTGTTGACTAAGACATTTTCTAGGCTTTTTGACCTTGTTTTTGGGAAGACTATTTTACACAGCTAAACTTGTCTAGGAAATTAGAATCAATGATTCTATTATCCATTTCCCATTTTTCAAATAAACAATTCAATTAGATTGTTTGAGAGCTGTTACTATTGTAATGAAAGTATGAATAAATGCATGCATGCATGCATAGGTGAATGAATGAAAAAGATTTTAACTTCTTACTATGTGCCAGGCACTCTGCTAAGCACTGGAGTTACAAAAAGCAAGATGAAGACAAAAAATAGTGCCAATTCTCAAAGGAAAAAAAAGTTTGCATTCTAATTGGGGAATAATTAAGAGATTAGGGAGGGAAATTTTGGTCAGGAAAGTCACAGGAACAGAGTGGAAAAATAGAAAGGGATATAGAAGCATTTATGTGCCAGGTGATTTGAAAATATTATCTATCAAACAGAAATCTATCAAATACAAAACAATAACCATTGGAGGTAGGTACTATTATTATACCCATTTTCCAGTTGAAGAAACTGAAGGCAAATAGAAGTTAAGTTACTGGCCAGGTTCACACAGCTGAATTTGAACTCAGATTTTCCTGATGTCAAATCCAGCACTCTTACCCACTATGCTGCCAATGTCTCCAAAGGCAGCTAATTGTTCTTAAGTCAAATAATTGAAACCTCCTCTCCAGGAATGGTAGCACTGATGTAATTATGGTTCCCAGAGTTATAGGTGGAAGAAGGAAAGGGGATGGAGGATATATACACAATAGCATAACATAAAAATTACTTGGAAGCAGCAAAGTGAATCTGGGTTGACTAAAAAAGGTGAACAGAAGCCCACGTTCCTAGAGTGGGAGCTGGAGTGTTTGGTCATAAAGGGGTGGTAGTGGAATGGAGGACTATGGTATAAAGATGCCCAGGGAGCTACAGAACAACTATAGTGTAAAAGGTAGAAAATTCTTGATAGCCAGCATTGTTTGGGGGCTTTGTCCTCCCCTTGTATAAAGGAGGTGCTTATTTAACTGCATAAAGACAATAGATGCTAAATGATTTCCATGTCAGAGGTCCTTTTCTGTCGTTAAGATATAGTAAATTTAAGATTGATCCCTTCAAATTATTTTCTTAAAGAAAATGTTAATTGTATGCTAGCATGAGGCTTTTGAGTAATTTAAATACATTTGGCTTCTTTATTTTTCAATCTTGAGTCTATCTTTCCAACATTTTTCATTGCTCTTCCCAGTATTCATCCTCACATTGAAGTCATTGAGTATATTAAAGTACTTGAATAAATTTTGTGGTAATCACATTTCTTTCTAATATTTCTCTACTTTTTTTCATTCTCTGCAAATTCTGGTCTGACACTAAGCAGCCATGATTTTTGTGGTTGATCCCTTGGCATCAGGAGCACTGCAAATTGAAGAGATCAGGTTTCCCATGAAATAAGTTTTCTTGTCACCCCTGGAAAAATGACAACACCAAATTTTCCAACTCCTTTATTCACTGCTTTAAAGGGAAATTTTTCTTTGCCTAAACTATCCTTTGGTTTAATGGCAACTTCCTTGTGTCTTACAATTTCATCTATAGTAAGAACATTAATATCAATGTGACTCAGTTACTCCAGTAGTACATGTACTTGTTAAAAACACATTAAGAGATTTATGACATTCTGAAATAAAAGTTTCATGCAATTAATATTGATGCAGTGTTACAAGTCTGAATGCGTACTTTTGGAAATGTAAAATGAACCATAACACATCTGGAAAACATCTTCACCAAAACTTGTACAATGTTAAACTCTGGGCCAACTGGCCTTAAGACACAGAAAGGTTAACACTTCCTCACCAAAAAGGAAGAAAACGTTGATAGAATTTCTTAGTCTTTATTTCCTAGAGCCTCCCTATCCTGGAATTCTACTGTTGTGCCCAGGGATGCTACTTCCAGTTGCTCTCCTATCTTGGCTCAACTCTCCCATTAAGTACTAAGACAACTAAGGCATCTTGTTTAGCCCAACCCAGATTCCCTTTGTTGCTTCCTAGACATTTTCATGTCATGATTGTATGTGTATCCTCCATCCCCTTTCCCTCTTCCACTTATAGCTCTGGGATCTCTAAAAAATAAAGAGGGAGAATTAAAAAATTAAGTGTTAAAAATAGTTTTGAAAAACAGAAGGAAGGTAGAAGAATGTATGTCATGTAGTTTTAGCACAGTGCTTGATTGATTAGTTTGATATTGATATAGTTTATTGATTGATATAGTTTTAGTGGAGTTACTGTTTGTAGTATGACATAGTAGAAAGACCATTGGTCAGGAGACCTGAGTCTGAATATCACCTCTGACATTTACTAGATGGTGTGTACAATTCTAACCTTTTGGTGCCTCAGTTTCCTTGTCTGTAAGTCTACAGACATTTATTAGGTATTTACTATGTGTCAGGCACTATGCTAAGTGCTGGAGATGCAAAGAAAGGCAAAACACAAATGTTGCCCTCAAAGTGCTCACTTTTTAAGGGGGAAAAGTAATTAAGGGCATACTAGATATGAGTATGCAGTGAGAATGCAAAGTAATCTCAGAGAAAAGGCACTAGCATCAGGGGAGAGCAGGAAAGGCCTCCTGTAGAAAGTAGCATTTGAATTGATTTTTTTTTCTCAATGGTATTTTATTTTTCCAAATACATGTAAAGATTGTTTTCAACATTCATTTTTGTAAGATTTTGTCTTCCAATTTTTTTCTCCCTCCTTCCCTTACTTCCCCTTCCGGGTATTTGTCATATTGTGAAAAAAAAAAATCAGACCAAAAGGGAAAAAAAAAAATGAGAAGGAAAAAGCAAGCAAGCAAACAATCAAAAAATGGTGAAAATACTATGCTTTGATCCACATTCGGACTCTGTAGTTCTCTCTCTGGATGTGGATGGCATTTTTCATCCCAAATCTGTTGGAATTGTCCTGGATCACTGCTTTGCTGAGAAAAGCTAAGTCCATCACAGTTGATCATCATATAATCTTGCTGTTGTTGTGTACAATGTTCTATTGGTTCTACTCACTTCATTCAGCATCAATTCATGTAAGTCTTTCCAGGCTTTTCTGAAATCAGCCTGCTCATCATTTCTTATAGAACAATAAAATATTCCATAATATTCATATACCATACCTTATTCAACCATTCCCCAATCGATGGACATCCATTCAATTTCCAGTTCCTTGCCACTATGAAAAGAGCTGCTACAAACATTTTTGCACATGTGGATCCTTTTCTCTCTTTTATAATCTCTTTGGGATATATACCCAGTAGTGAGACTGCTGGATAAAAGTTGTATGCACATTTTAATAGCTCTTTGAGCATAGTTCCAAATTGTTCTCTAGATTAGTTGGATCATTTCACAACCCCACCAACAATGCATTAGTGTTCCTATTTTCCCACATCCCCTCTAACATTTATCATTATCTTTTCCTATCATCTTAGCCAATTAGGTGTGAAATGGTACCTCAGAGTTGTCTTAATTTGCAATTCTCTAATAAATAGTGATTTATAGCATTTTTTCATATGACTACCAATGACTTTCATTTCATCTGAAAATTGTCTCTTCATATCCTTTGAGCATTTATCACTGAGGAATGATTTGTGTTCTTATAAATTTGATTCAGTTCTGTATACATTTTAGAAATGAAGTTTTTATCAGAAATATTTGCTTGTAAAAATTGTTTCCTAGTTTTCTGCTTCCCTTCTTGAGTTGAGTTTTGAAAGAAGCCAGGGAAGTCAGGAACCAGAGGTGTAGAAGCAAAGAGTTTCCTGATTAGGAAGTACTTGGTGGGAAGTAGAATGGGAGAAAAGGGATATGTTGGGAAGGGCTTTAAAGGCTGCATTTTATATCTGATCCTGGAGGTAATTGGAGTTTATTGAGTAGGGAAAGTGACATTATTCAATTCCTTCAGACTCTTTGTAACCTCATTTGGAGTTTTCTTGGCCAAGATACTGGAATGGTTTGCCATTTCCTTCTCTAGCTCATTTTGCAGAGGAGGAAAATGAGGTAAATGGCTAGTAAATGAGGTAAACATCTAGTAAATGACTAGGACTGGATTTGAATTCAGAAAGATCAGTCTTCCTGAAGCCTGCCTCTCTATCCATTGCATCTACTTAGCTGTTACTGGAGGTAAAACTGTCAACTCTATATTTTAGGAAAATCACAGGCAGCTGAATTGAAATAAGGAGAGGTCAACCAGAAAGCTATAATAGGCCACATAAAGGAGAGTTGAAGAGAACCTAGATGAGGTTGTCTTAGAAATGGGGAAAATAATCTCATCTTACTTATCTCAAAAGGCTATTGCATGGAAGACATTTTGTAAACCTTAAAATATCGTATGAATATGAATTGCTATTATTATTACTACTACACTACAATTATAAACACTTGATCTAGTATTGCAAATGGGATTTGATTTGTAAGTGCTCTGCATAGATTATAGTCAAGAAAAATCATTCTTAAAGAATGTCCATTTTATTATAATTTTCTATTGATTTTCCCCACTCCACCCCCCCCAAAAAAATCCAACTCTTCAAAATAGTTTGTTGAAGGCAATGTAAGTTGGGAAGAGATTGGATTTGGAATCATAGGACTATTCTTCAATTTCCTGCATATTTCACCTTGAGCAAATTATTTCACCTCTCTAGGTCTCAGTTTCCTCATCCATAAAATGAGAGGGTTAGACTATTATTAGACTCCTAAAACTCCTTTAAGCTCTGTGAAGCAGGGATTCATTAGGAAATGGAGAGTATTCTTGGACAAGATCATTCATTCATCATTCATTAATTCCACTAATAATTGGTCAGCTAATGAGGATTTATCTTCCTGAATATGTCTGTTCTCTGACACTTCCCAGCTATAGGATCGCAAGCAAGCCATTTAACCCTGTTTGCTTCAGTTTCCTCATCTGTAAACTATTGGAAGAAAGAAATGGCAAACCATTTCTTTATTAAGAATATTTATTAAGAAAACACAAAATAGTAACAAAGCTTGAAAAGACTGAACAACAATAATAATATTTATACTAGTTTTACATGTGCTAATTATCTCACTTGTTCCCCACACCAATATGCTGAAAATGGTGATTTAATTTTTTTATAGATTTTTTTTTTTTAGATGAAGAAATTAAGACTGGAAAAAAGGAAAGACTCCAACTTAAGTAAGGAGAAATAGCCACTGATAGAGATTAAATATAATGTAAGTTAGAATTTAATCAGTGCATAAAAAGGAGTATAAAATGCAGAAGGCAGAGGAGAGGAATAATAATAGTCAAAAGGACAAGGGACCGGGAGTTAGGGATTATCAGAACAGGATCGAGACCTGAGTTTGAGATAAACTAATTGTCTTTCTCAAAAAAAAAAAAAAAAAAGTTCTGGAGGCTAAAAAGGGGTATGTACCTGCTGTGTTCAAGTTCTCCAACTTTTTGGGGTGGAGGAGACTGTGGCTTTGCTTTGAGAACTGGGAGTTCCTCCACTTGGATTCACGGAAAGCTAGATAAACAAAACTGTGTTTATAGGTGAAATTCCATTAAGAAGATCAGCACTTGAGCATTCTTTCTCCCAAGGCCCAACTAAGCAAGGCAGTGGCTCCCAGCTCTTACTTTAATTTGCATCACAATGGTTTTAATTGAAATCAAACACCCTTTCTTCCTTCTCTCCTCGGCTCCCTGCCCCTCCCTTCCTGCCCCCAGTAGCTTAGATTGAAAAAACTGATACTTATCTTGGTTTATAAACTCAATATGCCCCTCTACTTTATAGAGAGATCCTAGTTTTGCTTGCTTTCTGTGACATTATAATATGGAGGTTTGTTTTAGAAGGAAGGACTGTCAGTGGAGAGAGATTTTTTTTTCTGCAATGTGACTTATAATGGCAGTTATTAAAATTGAAGCTAAAATGCCTAAAATCAACAATTTGGCAGAACAAACTGAAAAGCTCTCAAGTTTTGAACCTCTTAAGTACATATCTCATTAAATGTTCATTTTCTACCTAATAGGCAAAAAGCAAACTGGGGAAAAAACTGCATCATTAAAGGTTATATGACACACTTTCCCACCTCATTTTCCTCTCATATGTATATGTACATATGTATATTTGCAGTGTCAACATAAAGAAAAATGCATACAAGATAAATTCTGAAGCATTGAATGCAGTTTTTAAAAAGCGTATGTTTGAAGGAAGTATTTTAAAAGAGTACTTTCCAGGAGGTTGTCTATTCTTTCACATGCTGCAGTATATTAATTTGGCACCAGTCTGCAAGTGAAAGGAATTTCAGGGCCCCCATTTGACAATGGCTTATATCCCCAACTTCCCTCCAGCTATGCATTAACAGCCACACCTAGCTTTTCTGCAGAAATGGGAGCTTTGCTCCTAGAAACCCTTGAATGACTGGGTAATGAGTGTCTTCCCTTGCTCTCCCTGGGGGCTGGCTAATCACTGCAGAGCAGGCTTGCTGTGGGTTGCAAAGTTCGGAAGCTTGTCTTGGTCTCAGGTTCTTTATCTCAGTGTTGAGAATCAACAAAGAGAGGCTCTTTTCTGCCTTGGTTGTATCTAAATTTTAACCAGAGTATAGAAGTGTCTTTCCCCTCAAACCCATGTGCAAACTAAAGTTGGAAAATTAACATTAGATCTAAAGTGGAGTTTAATTTACTGAAATTTGGATCTCCCCATGTGAAGGCAACTGCTACCTAATCTAATCTTTAGCTATCTCTCTAAATGTCCCAATCACCATTCACACCAAGTGGACTATTCCCCTTCATATCTGCCAGTTTAAATCTGCCTCTAGCCGGGGATCTAATTTAGAACAGTCACTAGCTATTGCTTGTAATTTATGGGGAGAATTTCACTTTTTAGAAATGGAAATCCTCCATTAGAAAGCCGTTTCCACAAAATACTACAACAGTAACCTTGGAGAATCTGGGCTATAATTTGCCTTTTTCAGATTCTTTGGTTCTCCTAACTTAAATTTTTTCCTAATCTGAAGTAAGCAACAAATATCTATTTATTAAGTGTTTACTATGTAGAAGGGAGTGTACTAAGCCTGGGTGTAATGCTCACACATGGAAATTAGGTAATGCTTTATTGATCTTAATTGAGAGTTCAGAATCCATAGCTATGGATCAGGACTGGTGGGACTCATGTCTCAAAGCATGAAGTCCAGGCCAGGGACCAACACAGCCACAGCCATGTTAGCAGACTGAATACAAAGTACTCATCGATGTCATCAAGGAACTTCAAACATTATATAGGGTCCTATAGCTCAAGGAGACAAAGAACTCATGGGAACAGCTGAGCACATCTGGTGTCCAAGGAAACCATAAATTCAGTTCTGACAGGTAGGAGTAAGGAGCCTTGTCAAAGAAGACTACTTCGTCTAGGTCACAGATAAGGGGTTGAGGCTGACCATCTGGAGGTTTCATGATTACTTTGGAATGTGAGTCCAATTATTTCTGAATGTCAGGAAGTGGGGATTTCTATTCTGGGACAGAGCAATTAAGGGAGACTGATACTGCAACTGAGGGAAACTGAGACAGTAACTGAGGGAGACTGAGACAGTAACTGAGGGAGACTGAGACAGTAACTGAGGGAAACTGAGATAGGCACAACATGGGGATGTAAGAGACAGTCCTTACCTGCCTGGAGTTCACAGTTTAATGGGGGAGATAACATGCAAGCTACTTTGTACAAACATTATATATATATATATATACAGGCTGAACTGGAGATAATCTCAGAGGGAAGCTACTAGCATTGAGAAAGATCAGGAAAGGCTTCTTGCAGACAGTAGGATTTTAGCTGAGACTTGGAGGAAAGCAGAGAAGCTGAAGCCAGGAGGCAAAGAAGGAAGATCATTTTCAAGACCTACCCAAAAAAAAGCTAAAGTTGTTTTTTTGTTTGTTTGTTTGTTTGTTTGTTTGTTTTGTTTTGTTTTGTTTTTTGCTAAGGCAATTGAGGTTAAGTGACTTGCCCAGGCTTACACAGCTAGGAAGTGTTAAGTGTCTGAGGTCAAATTTGAACTCAGGTCCTCCTGACTTCAGGGATGGTGCTAAGCTAAAGAATTAACATTCATAAATGAGGATAATCATGGCGTGAGTATTCTTAGATATGCCAGAATTAATTATACAAATACAAAGAATATTAAGTTCCTAAAAAATCACCTATTTTATTCTTCAGACTTATAAAGTTATAAAATGGAGTGTTTTTTAAAGAGACATATCTAATTGTGAAATAGATGTCCTTCTTTTCTCTAAAAACTAAATGGGTTAAAAAACAAAACCAAACCAGACAAAACCCCCCAAATCTAAATGGATTGTTTCTGTTGAGCATATATCATACAACTGAATGTGATTACCAGTAGGGGGAGCTCAAACATTGCTTTTGAATTTGCATTTTTTTTAAGACTCAACAAAACCCCACTTATCCGAAACGAGAGAGGGGATTTTTTTTTTTCCTGGTATTAATTTACTCTGTATATTGATCTGGAAAAGTCTCGGGCACTCAGACATAGTGATAACTAGGTGAGATGTATTTCTGGCAAGCATGATATTACTAATAAAACATGGCCCTTGTATTACCTGTAAGGAAAGCAGAACTCACATGTATAGAATACTTTCCTTACAAAAAACTTGTGAAGTCGTATTCCTATTAATTCCATTTTACAGTGAAAGAAACCAAGGCACAAAACCAGAGATTTTAACTTAAGTGTTCTGTGGTTAAGACAATACTCTCGTTTTCCAGTTAGGGAATTAAAACTTTATACTACTTCTTGTATGTTTGTAACTGCTATGGACAATTATACATAGAGATTTGCAGATTTTAACCAATGGGGAAAGTTAATTGCACATTTTCTGTCTTACATTTTTATTCTCTCCTATAAAATTTCATTTAAAAAATTCCAGATCATTGCAGCTCTAAGAGATCATAGTTTGGGCATGATCTACCCTAACCATCCCACTTGAAGCATCATAAAAATAGCTGGTGAGAGAATGGCCAGGGGCATACATTTTTGGCAATCCTGGGTTCTTTGGGGCGTCTTAATTACTTGGGTATGCCGAACTGTTTGGGGGCAGTGCTCATCTTTTGGCAGGGACATCCAGGGCTATGAAATAAAGGAACATCTGCTCTTGTAAAGTGCGTTTCTCAGCTCTTGGGTTTTATTTCTCACTAGAAATTATAGAAAGCAAGTCCAAGGATTTATTTCCCAATTTACCTTGACCCCCTTAAAGAAGGGAGGAGCCAATATAACCCCGTGACATTTTGAACTTTGTCTTTTAATTTTGTTTAAAAGTTGCTGGAGCAGCAACTGTAGAATTAAAGTTCCTAGCCCGAGCTCTTTGAACTCGGCTTGTGTCTTGTATCAGATGGCAGGTCCGAGGCTCTGCTAAGTAACTTTCAGAGCTGTGGCACTCAGGAGGTGATGAAAGAGCTCCAGAGAGCAGCTCAGCTGTGCCAAGCACCAGGCGAGAAGGGATAAAATTAGGATGCTGCAGCAGCTGCCGCCGCGCGAGCGGAGCGGGGCGCAGAGCGCGAAGGTCTGCCAGTGCTCTGCCAGCGCCGTTTCTGAAGTCTCTCAATTAAGTGTGTGACTATTACTGCGTTGGGGTACAAAGAGAGGCGAAGAACAGCTCCTGGTCTCAAAGAGCTCACGGTCTAAGGGAAGAGAAAACGAGCAAGTGTGTGTGCATATGTATACACACACACACAGACGCAGAGA
>JAJPUD010002285.1:214163-236751 GCA_023553655.1 Myrmecobius fasciatus
AAATTTACATACATACAGAGAGAAAGAAAGGAAGAGGCACACAGAGAGACAGAAAGAGAGTCAGAGAGAAACAGAGACAGAGAGATACAGAGAGATAGAGACAGAGAGAAAAAGACAGAGACAGAGAGAGAGACACTGACAGAGAGACAGAGAGACAGAGAAAGAGACAAAGACAGAGAGAGAAAAATTTACATATATACATAGAAGGAGGGAGGGAGGGAAAGATGAATAGACACATATATGTGTATGTGTGTATATGTATAACCACACACACACAGTAATCTCAGAAGGAAGACAAAAAGTGGAATTTTAACTGAGATTTAAAAGAAGCCAGGGAATCCAGGAAGCAGCGACAAGGAGGGAAAGCATTCCAGGCATGGGAGTCAGCCAGTGAAAAATGCACGGAGATGGGAGATTGAGTGTCTTGTGCAAGGAACAGCAAGAAGGCCGATGTCACTGGATCTTAAAGAATGTGAAATAGAGCAAGCTGTCCCAAGCCTGGAATGGTAGGAGGGGGCCATGTTTCTTAGGAGCCTGTTAACACCATTCGGGAGGCATGTTGGAAGCAACTTGAATTAATTCAACTGAAGGGTGATACAGGGCCAGCACATTTGTAAACATTAGGCTAAGGTAGCTTTAGGTGATTAATTTCTTGGAGTTTGAGCCAGAACTGGTCCAGAATGAGCTTTTCTTCCATGGGCAAGTCCCTGTGGGCCTTAAAAGGCCTTGGATTGGTCTAGTACTATTATTCCTAGAAGGGCTCCAAGTATAAGTATTCCAAGGCTTATGAACAGTGAGGGATGGTAGGAAAAATGCTGGAATAGATGGCCTGGGTTCTAATTCTGTTTATAACATGGGTGACCTTGGATAAACAACCTACAATTCTCTATGTTTCAGATTCTTCAAACATAAGACAATAATAAGGTTGGTCTTGCCCAAGAAATTTTTATGTGACCCCCAATATATAGGCTAGGTATACAAATCAAACATTTACTGATTATAAATCATAATTTCATGACCCCTACATTCAGTTACAAGACTCCATATGGGGTCACAACCCACAGTTTAAGATGGTCTCTCAGGTCTCTTTTAGTTCTAGATTTAAAGTCCTGTGTGACCTTGGTTAGGTTAACTATAAAGCATTACAAACACAAGATTAGACCAGAGAAAGAGGGAAAGAGAGGAAATAGAACAAATCCACATTATGTCAAAAACTCCCCTAAATCCTACAGAAAGGACCTCTAGACTTTAAATCCAGCTCATATTGAAGAAAATCAACAGGTAGATTTATAATGCTTCATGGCCAACAAATCCCATCTAAGGGACAACTGTTTGGAAAAGATAGTGATTAAGAAAAGTTATAGTGTTTAGTAGGATGTGAGTATTTATACTTCTGAGCTCTTTTGATTAGACTATTTTCATTAAATACTGAATACTGAAAAAAAGAGATTCAAAATACTGATTTAAAAAAAAAATACCGATCATTAGTTTGAGAGCGAAAATGTAAACGTGTTTATCATTTTTGAGTCAGGTTTTATTGGTGCTTAGTAAGTACCTGGCACTAAAATTGTTCAATAAAGGACTGTTTAATTGAATTGAAATGATTTGGAAGAGTACATCTGCTAGTAGTTTTAAAAAAATAGGTTGAAAGCAGACATAGAATGGGTACAATCTGCTAATTTACTAATTGTTGATGAATCTCAGCAGGAATATTTGAAGTAGATCGAGGGAACATCTCTATCTTCTTCTCTCTCTTTTCATATGTATACATATATGTCTCTATATGTTTATGTGTGTTTATGAAGAGAAATATGTGTCTCAAATGAATATTTGTTTTTATAAGTGTTTTCCATGGCTGCCATCAATTCTTGTCCAGTAATGACTACATTGATTGAATATTTTAATTAGGCTGTGAAAGTGTTATATGGCATTTCACTATCTCTTTTAATAGAACCCCAGTCTTTATACATACACACGTTGACATGTGATTCTATAGTATACATGCCAAGAATAACAAATCTAGGAAAAACTACAATATCTGATAATACAGGTGCTATGCCTCGTTAGAAATAATTTGTCTACATGAGGAGACATGAATTCCTTTTAACTGAGACTCGAACATTAAAATTAATCTGCTACCTTCCTGCTTTAAACAAATATTCTTTTAAAACTTCGATGGGGGGGAGAGGAAATCAAGGCTTTAAAAAGATCATATTTGTACCTTTTCCATTTCCACTTCCCACCTCCCCTTAAATAATAGCTTTCTTTTTCTTTGGAGACAGTAATTGTGAGAAAACTTTTGTGTTACTTTTTTACCAGATCACAAGATCATCAAGATCATGGATAAGTCAGGACTCAAATGTTTAGTGTTATTTTTTATTTACTAATGCCCATTTTGGGAAAAAAAAATGAACTTAGTTGAACATAATATTTCTTTTAGATAAAACTTTGAAACAAAAGGGGACAAGCATATGTTAAATACTTACTCTGTGTTAATGCTGTAATAGATTATCTCATTTGATACTCAAAACAGCTCTGGGAGGGAAGAGATTATTATCCCAATTTTATAACTGCAGAAATGGAGATAAAAGTTAAATGACTTGCTTAAGGTCACAGGAGTGTCTAAGGCTGGATTTGAACTCAGTTCTTTCTGACTCTCAGTTTATCCTTCTGTCCAGTGGGCTTCTATTTTAAATACATGGAGTAAAAAATTATATTTTCTTCTTAACACATTTGAAACATATTATAAATCTCTTAAAGTTTTCAAAGAATTTTGGTTTAGTTATTTGAAATTTTTTGACGTTTTTGACAATAATGTTATCTATTAATTGAAGGCGCCAGGAGAACCATTAACAGCTATTTCCTTGAAATGAATCCGCTAACTCTACTTTTAATTATTTTTTAAACTGTTCATTGAGATTATTAAAGATAATGCGAATTATTATTGTTATATTATATAATTATATTATTAAAGATAAGGATAGTTATAGATACAAATACATACACATATATATGTATATATATATATATACTTTTATAACAAGTGTTTAAATGATTTCTAAGTCCTTCCTAGTTCTAGCATTCTAACATTCTATATGAATTTTGTTTTTTAAAGTAGATTGGAGAGTTAAATTATTTAGGTGAGTTCATTTTATTTCTTCTTTTATACTTATGGCTAAATGGCATAGTAGTAAAATACTACAAAAACTTGGCCAAAAGAAATTAACCTAGTTCTATTAGTAGTACACAGTTTACCCCCCAATGCACACAGGAGTATTAGGTAACTAAGATGGTTACCTAAGGGGGGAAGCTATTCTATAGACTGAAAATGAGTCACCTATAAAGTGGTTAGAAACAAATGCCTGTGATTTGGAAATAATGCATTCACCCAAGTTAGAACTCAAGCAGCTGCAAACACAACCCACAAAATTGTATTAATGTCAAAGTACAAACCTTTCATCCTAGTCTCAAAGCACTTTGCAAACATTACTCTAATCCTTAGACACCTCATTGATGTATGTAGGTGGTACTTACAACTAAGATAACACTCCATGAATGCACAGATTGATTCTTGCTTGCAAAGCCTTCCAAAAGTGATTTTTTGGTGACTTCATTTTGTCATGTATGAAGGGCCGATATTACTTTACATTTTATAAAAAACAGTTTCCCATAATGTCTAGCTTTGGTAGGAAAACCATTGTGCTAAACATTTTGCTTACACAAGCATTTAGCTCTACCTGTACTTTGAAGCTAAAGGTAGCTTCATGGATCCATGACTATTTCTTTCTTTTCTTTTTTTTAAATTAAAGATTTTAATTTTCCCATTACTATTTCTTAAGGGCCAGGGAGAGGCCTAACTTTTAGGTGGCTGCCATGGCACCCAAGTCTTTGGTGAAACATATGTCATAACTGTCAAATATCAAACGTGTTAGATATCCTGTATAACATAAGAAAAATATGTTTGGTTAATTTACATTTTAAAGTTTTCTGTATTTTTTTTTCTTAATATTTGACAGGCCCTGTGGTTGAGTGTAAAAAGTACTAGATTGTGAATCTTTGACACTGGGTGATGATAAGCAAATCACTTAACTTTGTTGAGGTCCAATTTTTCACTCTAAAATGGGGGTGATCATAATTATAATTCTTATCTGACAGAATTATTGTAAGGATATGATGAAGTACTGTATGTAAAATCTTTGCAACCCTTAAAGCTGTATTAATGTCAATTATTATTAAGGTTGCACTAATATCCTAAAGTTAGCCAGCATTTTTTGCTTATATTCAATGCATTTAGAGCTAGAGGGGACTCCTCTACCATTTTTTCCCCCTTCAATCGTTTCAATTGTGCCAGCTTTTTGTGACCCGATTTGAGGTTTTCTTGGCAACGATACTGGAGTTGTTTGCCATTTCATTGATGAGGAAACTGAGGCAAACGGATTGAAGTGACTTGCCCAGGATCACACAGCTAGTAAGGGTGGATCTGAAGTCAGATTGTCCTGACTTCACGTTTGGAACTCTCTCTATTCCCTGCCCTCAAGGGACCTTAGAGATCAGCTAATCTAATCCCTTTATTTTACAGATGAGGTACCTGGGACACTTCAAGTCATTTACCTGTTATTTGAACCCAGGAACTCTGATTTCTAGTTCAGCATTCTTATTATTACTCCAAGAAAACAACTTCAATTTCATTGTTCAATTCTTTGTCACTACCAGGTGGTTTATATAGCTAAAGGGGAAAGGTGGGCAGATATTTAAATGTTCAGATTACACTGAATAATTATCTTGCCTCATGTAGCCTGGCCCTTGGAGTGAGATAGAGGAACAAGTCTGGGCAGGGTCCATGATGTGGGCAGAACTCTTTCCTTTTTCAGGAATGAGAAGGGAGGGGACAAAAAGGGTACATTTTATCCTATGTTTGAGGGTATGGCCTTTGGCTCATTAGATGATTAACTGGAATGGGACAGAGGCAGAAAATGGTTCAGGGTCAAAATAGAGTTTCATGAAAAGATATGAGAGAAAGCTCGAAAAAAGGCAGGAAACCAGATTTTTTTTTTTTTTTTTTTTAAGGCTATGAGACTTTGGTACCTGGTGACAAAGGAGAGGAAGTCCAGTAGACAGATAATATAACTTGTCCCACTTAAGGCTGTCGCCATGCATAGGAGTTTTAAGTGTAACCATCAGCTGAGGAACTTCTCATAGTACAACCTTAACTAGTGATGCACTCGTGCACAGGCTGTCAGCTCTCCAAGTTTTCCTCCACCTTTATCAGCCTCCATGGAATTAACCTCCACTGAACATTAACCAGCTCTCAACCTAAGGTTGGTGTCTGAAAAAAACTAGATGCATTTCTAAGACTTGATGGAAAACACTGCTGTGCTATTTGTGCCACTTTGAGAGGCAGGTTGGCTAGCTAAGAGTTGAGAATGTATTATGAAATGCTTTATAATATGAAAAGTGATTTTTAAAATTTCATGTGTTATTTGAAGGAGCACTAAGTCAGGAGATTGGGCTCTAGTTCTGTAGTTACTAAATAAATATTTGACTTTGGTAAGCTATTTAACCTCTTTGGGTCCCTAAAATTTCCTACATTTTTCCTAAATTGTAAAAATGAAGCTTGATTAAATCAACATTTAACAAATTGTGTTTTCTATAACACTGGAGTTCCTTCATGATTAATAGGGATTCCTTACAATTGTTTCATTGGTAGTGATTTTTCTACTCTATAATATTAAAGAAGAAATTGTGTATGTATCAAAAATATTTATTCAGTTTGGTAATTTTTCAGTATGAAAAAGATTCAATTTTTTAATAATGCTCATGATTTCCATATGTTTCCCCTCCCCTTTATCTTATGGGTATTTCATACTTCCAGTCCAGACACCAACCTCTCAGAATAACATTCCAATATCCCTTAAAGATCACCAAGTCCAGATTAGTTTGAGAAATACAGAACCGGAAGGAAGGAAGTTTTCCTACAGTTTTAAAAATTCTGTGACAAATCTGGAAATATAAAAACACAGTTATCCTCCCATTTCATGAATTTCCTAATTTGAAAAGCAAACTTCTAAAAAATAACTAAAATACTTGCTTCAACACAAAGATTCTGGGGCAGCTAGGTGGCGCAGTGGATAGAGAACCACCCCTGAAGTCAGGAGGACCTGAGTTCACATCAGATCTCAGACACTTCCTAGCTGTGTGACCCTGGCAAGTCATTTAACCCCAATTGCCTCAGCAAAAAGAAAAGAAAAAAGATTCTTTTAAGAATTTTTTTTTTCTTTTTGCTAAAGCAATTGAGGTTAAGTGACTTGCCCAGGGTCACACAGCTAGGGAATGTTAAGTGTCTGAGACCAAATTTGAATTCATGTCCTCCTGACTTCAGGTTTGCTGCTCTATCCACTGAGCCACTTAGTGCCCCCTTTTAAGGATTTTTAATAAAGTTTTGTGTTTAATTTTGTCATCACAAAAGTTCCCATTTCTCTTAGATTTAGAATTTGAAAGAGAAAGGAACATTAGATATTTTTATTTTATTTGTTCTTGGAACGAGACCAAAGATATGATTTGGACAATCCCTACAATAAGGAGAATTAACAGTTTTCATGGTATTATGCAGAAAAAGAGTTGATTTGGGTGAGAGATACAAGCAGATTCCTTCAAAGATTCCCTTCCAGCTTTCAGATTTTGTGATTCTACAAGTGCTGGGATTAAGTATTCTTGGAATAAACCTCACCCATTTGAAATATAAATTGCACACTCAATGATTCTCATCAAACCCTAACCCCCAAGCTTTTAAAAATGAAAGCGTGACAGGTTTTTAGCAACTAATTTAAGACCAACCTCTCTTTTGAGTGGGATGTTGGCACGGGATGGGTGCTGCTGAGCTAAGCTAGATAACCCTCCTTTTGAGACTCTACTGATAGATAGCCTGGGGTTTGGAAACAGTTGCAGCCACACCTACATTCTTGAAAGGCTGGCTTCTTTTGTTATACATGTAGAGGTTTTTGTGTACATTGTCCCAGAGACCTGCCTATTTATGGGAGCAAACAGGAATACTTTCAAATCCTCTACACCATTAAGTGTCATTTCTAACTCGCTTATTATTTATTTCTCTCTATCTAGGATTCTTTCCATGCATAGAAACTAATGGATCCATGGTTGTTTTCATTCAGTTGTGTTCTACTTTGTGACCCCATTTGCAGTTTTCTTGGCAAATATAATAAATATCATATAATAGTGTTATTATTATATCTTATTAGACAATACTCATTATATATTTTAATAATAAATATTAATTTATAATAAAATAATAATTAAATATACAAAATACAATAAAAACACAAATAAAAATAAATATTATTGATGTGAATAATAATTAATATATTATTTATAATAATAAATAACAATATACAAATAAGAATAAAAAATAATAAGAATAAATAAAAATAACTAGTTTCGTTTCCTATTTCCTTCTCAAGCTCATTTTACAGATGAGGAAATTGAGGAAAGCAAGGTGAAATGGCTTGCCCAGCATCGCACACTAGCTAGCTAGTAGTTGTGAGAGACCAGATTTGAATTTAGGAAAGTGAGATTTCCTGACTTAAGGCCTGGCATTCTATCTACTATGCCACCTAGTTGCCCTTGGAATTTATGAATTATCAACATCTGAATACCCATTTTCTGAGAACAAATTGTGAATCTTCAAATTATCCTCCATCTTAGCTAGGTGGTGCAGTGGATAGAGTACCAGCCCTGAAGTCAGAAGGACCTGAGTTCAAATTTGGTCTCAGACACTTAACATTCCCTAGCTGTGTGACCCTGGGAAAGTCACTTAACCCCAATTGCCTCAGCAAAAAAAAAAAACAAAAAAAACCTACTTCAAATTATCCTCGATCTGAAGTCCAAGACCTGAATTTATATCTAGCTTCAGACTTTTAATAGCAGTGTGACACTAGCTAAGCCATGGAATTTTTCGTCTGGAAAATGGGGATAATAATAGCACTTACCTCCCAGGATTATTGTAAAGATAAAATGAGATAATATGTATAAAGTACCTTGCTGACTTTACAGGACATGTATATAAAATGCTAGCTTATTGCCTTGGCCCCCAGTGAGAGAATTCTAGGTCTCTAGAAAATGCCATGGTACAATGAAAAAATATATATATAAACATAGTATTTTTGTATACTTATTTTGATGTAGGGAGAAAATAACTATTTTGGCAACAAGATAGAGAAGTATAAATTGTGATCAGGCTTGGTCTAGGTCAATAATAAAGAGGCTGTCTTGTTTAAATCTGCTCCTAAAATGCAGTATTACACTCATACTATGTTTTCAGTTTGTTGTTCAAACATAAATTTAATTTAATGTACATACAACAGCCTGTGAAGCAAGCTAATTTCCCCTCTAGCAACATATCAGTAATAAACAAATGAGAAATTCCCCCCTTTTTTAAAAATGTTGAAACTTAGAATATGGAATGTTGTAGGGTATTTTAATCACTGTATTTACAACAAAATAGAGAAATATGATCTTCTGGAAAAATATACTTTCTATCCATTCTCTGTTTTTTTTCTGGCCTTTCTGAGAGTTTGCGTATGGGTGGGCTGTCTGAGTCAGCCAAATCTGAAATTTGATAAACTCTTACCTCCTGCTTTTACACCATCCCTGAAACAGTCAGAGGCGACACGTCGTATTAAAAACAGATGTAGCTACAAGCTTACTACCTCTCACTATTGATTTCTATCAACAAACGCGTTACAAGCAACATATTTGGTGAGGATGATGTAAGTTTTTAGAATCTTCCTCATTGTGCCTTTTAGTTCATTTCTGCTATTGGCCTTTGTGGGTTTTTTTTCCCTTAATAATAGTTTAGAACTCCTAGTTCGCAATAACAGCACTAAAATGCCCTATAGCAGATGTTCTCAACCTTTGGTTGTGTCTTAGATCCCTTTGGCAGTTTGGGGAAAATCATGGACCCTTTTTCAGAACTACGAAGAAAATGAAACAGAGAGAACTATGGAAACCAACTATATTGAAATATAGTTGTCCATATATAATATATATTGGATTGCTTGCCATCTAGGGGAGGAGATGGGGGGAAGGAGAGGAAAATCTGAAGCAAAAGATTATGCAAGGGTCAATGTTGAAAAATTATCCCTGTATATGTTTTGAAAATAAAAAAGCTTTAAAATAAACAAATAAAAAGAAATATAGTTATCAATATATTAAAAAAAAAGTTCATGAACTCCAGGTGAAGAACCTTAGTCTTATGAGAAGAGAGTGGTTTGATTTAAAAAAAAAATAATAATAAAGTAACAGTTAATTCTCCCTGGCTAACTTGCATATTCGTTTTCTGAGTAAATAACTGAAATGTCTTGTTGAACTTCCCTGCTGCCAAAAATGGGCTGCCATCTGTATACTGCATTTTCTTGGAGAATGCATATGTCCTCTCTTTGGGGAAGCATGTTAAGGGTTTTTTAATGTGACATGGAACAGAAATAAAATGCTAAAAACACATTGTGTTTCTGACATGAATACAAGACTCTGGTCTGTGGATAGCACCAAGAGGATTTGGTGTGCCATGTGCTACCCATAAAGTGGGGGTATAAGTCTCCAAAGGAGTGGAGTGGAAATGAAAATAAAAATTCTGGTAGGATCATTTGGGGCCTAGGAGAATACTTTAAGACTGTCTTAAGGCCATTCTGACATATTGCTGTGGGAAATCAATGAGTGTGATTTCTTTTTTTTTTTTTCCTGAGGCAATTAGGGTTAATTGACTTGCCCAAGGTCACACAGCTAGGAAGTGTTAAGTGTCTGAGGTCAGATTTGAACTCAGGTCTCCTGACTTTAAGGCTGCTGCTCTATCCACTGCACCACCTAGCTGCCCCTGATTGTGATTTCTTAAAGGGTTTGTCAGCAGACTTCAGATGCTGTCTGGTCCTCATATTCTGTGAAGCCTTTGAATATAAGCTTAGTATCAATGGTCTGAGGAAAGCCTACTTGCCTTTGAAGAGACCAAAATAAGGATTTTTTGACCACAATAATACATGAAGGATAAGCATTTTATAACCTGTGGGCCCAGCAAAACTTGGAAGGCCATACAGTTATTATAAGCAGTCCACAAATCCCATTGTATAGCAAATGTTATTTTTTTTAGTCATTACCTAACTCAAAATATTCAGTATAACTTCTCATAATAATAATAAAAATATATTAATAAATCAATAAACTGTAAATGAAAAAATTCATGCACATATGGATTACATTTTTTCACATGTACATGCATGCATGCGTGTGTGTGTGTGTGTGTGTGTGTGTGTGTGTGTAAGGATAGACTTGTGATTTCATCATTATGAAAACATTTTCCAGTGACATAAATCTGCAGTTCCTCTTTATTTAGTCTTTTTTTTTCTTTTTTTCTTTTTGGCTGAGGCAATAGGGATTAAGTGACTTGTCCAGGGTCACACAGGTAGGAAGTGTTAATAAGTGTCTGAGACCATATTTGAACTCAGTTCCTCCTAACTTCAGGGCTGGTGCTCAAACCACTTCGCCACCTAGCTGCCCCAGTATTTAGTCTTAAAGAGCCATCTCAGGCATTAAAAAGTTTAATAATTTGACCATGATTCTAGTTAATTTGTGTTCCAAGTAGTATTGAACACAGGTCTTCCAGACTCCATTCTGGCTATCATATTATTCTGCCATGTTCCTGTTCCCTCTCATAATTAATAAAATACAAATTAACTTAAAGTAAAATGTTGTTTATAGTAGCTTTAGTTATTTATTTTTCTCAATCAATTATTCTCAGGAGAGAATCTAAGAATTTTTTTATGTTAAAAAATAATCATCACACCCTCCTAAGTGGGTAATTACTGTAACTTGTATGTCAGTCCAAACTCCCAGATTCCCCTTTTATAACAGATAGAGATCAGAGTATCCACCTAAAATAATGTGGATGGAAAATTTTGCTTTCACTGAGGCCTTGGTCGTAGGAACATCTGAATTGGACTCCTTTCTGGCTCTGGAGAGGAAGTATTCAATTTCAGAAGGATTCTGGACTAACAAGGCCTGGAACATGCAACAGAAAATAAAGAAAAGGCTGAATCCTGAACCTATAGACAAGAAAGAAAATTTTCCCTTATGATAAGCCCCATCTCCCCCAGCAGCCTCTACAGAGGAATCTTAGTAGGGAAAGTACTCATGGCAGTTAGGGTAAATTCTGCTTTTCTGAATCCACAGAGTCCACATCACTCTCAGGACAGGGAAGGCTATTATACTTTGGGTCTGATCTTCTCCATTGCTCATAGATTCTGGCCTTCTCTATATTCCCTGGCTCTGGGGCACCCTATCAATTTCTGTTTCCCCCTTTTGGGTTCTACTTCATTGTTCCACATTGCACTAGGGTTGCTCTGTTTTCTGTCCATGGGAAACTTGACTTTGCTAGTTCATCACTCAAGTTCTATGTCTCAGCTGTCCTTGCCAAACATTTCTTCCACAGGAACTATATAATATGGCTCTTATAAAAAGACATCCAAGAGCACATAAGATTGATATGATGTCAGCTCTTCTCAGGCCCACAGGATTATCTAGTTGGCCCAGAAAATGTTCTTGGGCCCAGAGCTTACCATTTTATAACTTACTCAAAAAGTGGCTCCTTATGGTTTGTCTTTGTGCTCCAAAAGGACCAGTGACATCAGGAAGATGATTTCTTGACTTGCCAGTGAATTGGATTTAAGTGAGGCAGGACTGTGTAAAGTCTAGTGCCAAGAAAACTGGAGATGACTCTGATGCTATGGGAAAACGTGACCCTTTTAGGCTAAGGTTTTTTCCGGGTCCCAATTTGTCTGAGGCAATACCCATTCAGGGGTTAAAGCATAGGTAACAATTAAGGCAAAAGATGGCCTACTTTGACTTCACAAAAGAATAACTCTGGGAGGGGAAAATCCTCAGAGTTTTTGCCGTTAGGATAAAAAACAAACTACTAAGCCTGAAAGCAAAAACTATAGTCTGTTTCTAACACAATAATAACTAATATGTAGTCCTTATTATGCCACAGGAACTGTGTTAAACTCTTTACAATTATTAACTTGTTTGATACAACAACCTTAGGAGGCAGGTGCTATTATTATCTCCATTTTACAGATGAGGAAATGGATACAAATAAAGATTAAATAGCTTGCCCAGGATCACACAGTTAATGTTAGATTCTGGATTTGAACTTAAATCTTTTTGATTCCAACACTTGTGTTCCATCCATGGTACCACTTAGGTACAAAGTTAGTTGGTGGATTGGACAGAGTGCTGGGCCTTGAGTCAGGAGAGCTAGGTTTCTGTATTTTATTTTGGACACTTGTGTGGTCGTCTGTAAACTCCAATCTCATCCATAAAATGTGAATGATAAAGTTTGGACATAGTTCCAAATTACTCTCCAGAATGTTTGGATCAGTTCACAATTCCACCAACAATGTATTAGTGTTCCAGTTCCAATGATCTTGTGAAATGAGCCATCTACACCCAGAGAGAGAACTGTGGAACTGAATGTGGATCATAACATAATATTTTCACCTTTTTGTTGTTGTTGTTTGCTTGGCTTTTGTTTTCTTTCTCATTTTTTTTCTTATTTAATCTGATTTTGCTTGTGCAGCATGATAAATGTGGAAATATATATAGTAGAATTACACATATTTAATGTATATTGGATTATTTGCCTTCTAAGGGAGGGTGGGGGAATGGAGGAAGAAAAATTTGGAACACAAGGTTTTGCAAGGGTGAATGTTGAAAACTAACTTTCATATATTTTGAAAATAAAAAGATGTTATTAAAAAACCCCCGATCAATGCCATTTTAGATGCTTTAACATCCAAGAAATAAAACATTTTGATATTTTGTTTTTATTTATTTTTGGTTTTTTTTGTTTAATTCTTTACATATCTCACCTCTTTCATCCCCACATCTATTCTCTGATCTTGAACAAAACCATCTGATTTCTTTGGACCTATTTTTCTTGTCTATCAAAATAAATAAATAAATAAATAAATATAAGAATTTGGACTGCATAATTTGTGGTGATTTCCAGATCTAAATAAATCTAATAATTTCTTCTCTTTAGGCCTACTTACTTTATTTTTAGTGAATCTTAATTGGGAATGAAGTTGCTTAGCTCTGCTTCTTTTAAAATGGAAATTCAGAACTCATTGTACTAAGTTCTAGAAAAAATTGGAAAAAAAGATGTCAACAGTTTAAAAATTAAAAACAAGGTCTAGTTTTATTAATAAGTTCTTTTACAAAATAATAATGATGTTATGAATAACCATATTTATATAACTCAGAAATGATTCCTCATTATGTAAGAGTTGATTATAGAAGGGGGTTATCTACCCTATTAGATGATAAACTTGAAGGGAGGAACTAGATCTTGTTTATTTTTTTTGAATTTTCTTCAGCTCCTAGAAGAGTGCATTTCCCTAAGAGTAACTTTAGAAATGTTTGTTGTATAAGTGAATGAGAAGGCTCTGAGTGCCTAGCCCAAAATGGCGCATATGGGAACACAAATAAAAAAGATTTATTTCACACTTTTGCCTAAGGCTAGTCCTCATGTAGAAGGAAAGAAAAAGAAGAAAGTCTATCGCCTGAGTCATGATCCAAGAGATAGAGGACTCCGAGAAATTGTCTCTTAGTAGTAATGGGGTGACAATGGGATCATAGGTTATCTGAGCCAGACCTTTTTAAAAGATCAACCCAAATCAAACTTCTATAATTGAGGAAAACTATCAAAACTCCCTAGAGATGAATAAGAAAAGGTTCAGACATAGCTTTGTCCAAAATGAGATTGCCTAGCAGATCTCAGACTCAAATTATGGGCTAGTAGAGTTTTAGGTTCACTCTGATAGGTAGATGCAGAAAATGAAAACCAATGTGGATAAATGATTGCCCAACTTCACAGTGAATTGCTGGCAGAATCAGCACCAGGAGACTTTTCACTTAACACAGTAACTTTTTCAAAGAGTTGCAAATAACCTTGCATACATTATCTGATTTGAGCCTTGCAATGATTCTGTGAACTAGGTTCTATTGGTTTAATTCTCCTCCACTTTACTGATAATTAAATGGAAGTTTTAAGTGATTTGCCAGTTGGTCCCACTGCTAATTAAAGTCAGGGTCAAGATTCAAATTCAGGACCTTTCTGACTTCAAACACCAAAGACCATCGAATTACCTCTCTAGCAGGCCAGAGGCCTTGGAGCACTTGTAGATAATATTTCCTTGAAAATCTTTTTTGTTCATCTGTATGGCTAGTAATCAAGGCAGTAATTGGAGGGGACTTGGATTTACTGTGTCAACTCCAGGTGCAATGTCTTGGGTTACTGGGTGCCCCCTGGTGGCACTAGGGGCAAGTATTCAAAGGTACACTATTCCCCTACAGGGAAGAGGAAGAAAAGAGTGTGTGTGTGTGTGTGTGTGTGTATGAGACAAGTAGATTGTGATTTTGCCCTTATCCCAGAGAATTTCAGGTTTTTTTTTTAAAGCATTGATAATAAGATTTTCCCTTTTTGAATCATTAATATTACTTGACAACTCACCCCAAAGAAGTAACAAATAAGTATATTTTACTATAATTCTGAAGGTGACAGGAACCTTTCTAATATTCAGGAAGAGCAAAACTAGGACTCCCTTGGATGAAGGGGGTAGGGAATTACAGGAAATTGTCAATTAACAACTAGAGTGAGATGAATATCTATTTATGTTTTATCTAAGCTTTGTATTTTTCCCAGTGCCTATATCCTGGATACAGTAGGAGTTTAGTAAATATTTATTGATTTGAATTGACTCTGGTTGTATCACAGTTTCAGAGATAGACTAGAACCTAGAGATTGTCTTCAGCATCTTCCCTGAACAAATTAGGGGGAAAATGATTTGGCAACATTTTAAAAATTAAAGTAAATTGGTCTAATTTTATTATATAGAGGTTAATCAGTTTGCATAACTACTGGGGGCAGGTAAGTGGCTAAGTGGATACAGTGCCAGCCTCTGAGTTAGGAAGGCCTCAGTTCAAATCAAGTCTCAGGTACTAACTAACTGTGTGATCCTGGGCAAGTCATTTAACCCTGTTTGCCTCAGTTTCCTCATCTATAAATTAGCTAGGGAAAGAAATGGCAAATCATTCCTGTATATTTGCCAAGAAAACCCCAAAGGGAGTTACAAAGAGTTGGACACAACTAAAAAGTGACTGAACAACAACAAATACGATTTGTAAGTGATGGAATAGAGATTATTCTCTGAATCTTCTGGCTCCTAAGCTATTGTACTTTTCATGGGCCACTATTTCTTTTCTTTTCTTTTTTTTTTTAATTTAGGAAATTTTAATAGGTTCTGAAAGAGCCCAGTTAAGACAGATTCTTGGTGCGTAAGCTGGAATATCAAAATAGGAACGTTGGAGGGTAAGAATTTGTTAGTATGTTTTTGGCCTTGTTCAAGAGAAAGGTCCTTGTGTTTGATTCTGGGACCACTGGACTTGTTTCTTTTCTTTTCTTTTTTTTCTTTCTTTTTCTTTTTTATTAAAGCTTTTTATTTGCAAAACATATTTATGGGCAATTCTTCAACATTGACCCTTACAAAGCTTTCTGTTACAAATTCCCCCCCCCCCCCCAGTCTCCACCCCTCCCCTAGATGGCAGGAAGTCCACTACATGTTAATTATGTTAAAATACTTGACAAATCGAATATATATATATAATATGCATATTTCCACATTTATCTTACTGTGCAAGAAAAATCGTGTATACAAGAAAAAAAAATCTGAGAAAGGAAACAATGCAAGCAAACATCAATAGAGAGCATGAAAATGTTATGTTGTGGTCCACATTTCATATCCCTCTCTCTGAGTGTATATGGCCTTTTTCACTGTCCAATTGGAATTGGTTTGAAGCATTTCATTGTTGAAGAGAGCCTTGTCCATCAGAATTGATCATCATATAGTCTTGTTGCCGTGTATAATGATCTCCTGGTTCTGCTCATTTCACTCAGCATCAATTCATGCAAATTTTTCCAGGCCTCTCTGAAATCATCCTGCTGGTCATTTCTTATAGAACAATAATATTCCATAATATTCATATACCATAATTTATTCAGCCATTTTCCAATTGATGGGCATCCATTCAGCTTCCAGTTTCTAGCCACTACAAAAAGGGCTGCCACAAATATTCCCTTTCCTTCCTTTAAGATATCTTTGGAATATAAGCCCAATAAAAACACTGCTGGGTCAAAGGGTATGCAATTTTGATAACTTTTTGGGCATAGTTCCAAATTGCTCTCCAGAATTGTTGGATCCGTTCACAGTTCCACCAACAATGTATCAGTGTCCCAGTTTTCCCACATCCCCTCCAACATTTGTCATTATCTTTTCCTGTGATTTTAGCCAATCTGACAGGTGTGTAATGGTATCTCAGAGTTGTCTTAATTTGCATTTCTCTGATCAATAGTGAATTGGAGCATCTTTTCATATGACTAGAAATGGCTTTAATTTCATCATCTGAAAATTGTCTGTTCATATCCTTTGACCATTTATCAATTGAAAAGTGGCTTGAATTCTTATAAATGAGACAATTCTCTATATATTTTAGAAATGAGGCCTTTATCAGAACCATTAAATGTAAAGATGATTTCCATGGGCTACTATTTCTAAAGGGCAGTGGAGTAAGAGGAAAATTTGAAGGTGACAAAATATGAAATGTAATAAAATCTTAAGTTTTTCACAAGCCAGTTGGGGGTTACAGCATCTTATAAACACCTGGGCACAAGAATTTTGAGAACTGGTGTTTGACTATATATTTTTAAAATTTTATTATTAATTAACAAATGACAAACATGAGTGTTTCATTGTACAATAAAAACAGCACTGTATATAAAATTGTTGATTATATACCCAGTATTCTAGGCATATGTTAGATTCAACCTGAGTAACAAAACTGCATTGATTGTGTTCCCTTGAACTTCCTTAACTTCTCTTCTGCATATTTTAAATGTTTCATCGAAAATCTTTTTTCCTTTTTGTATTATTAACACTACTTGTCAACTCATACCTAAAGAAGTAATAAATAAGTATATTTTACTATAATTCTTCCTTGTGTCTTCCTTATTTTCTATTAACGCCAACAATATAAGGTGTTTTATATATATATGATATATATGTATACACACATAATATATATGCATATATATATATATTATATTTGTAGCACTGTGGAAATAGCATATCTAGATAAGTATCATATCTAGTATCTGCACCTAAGAAATTTATAGAGAAGTTGGGGAAATAAGGAGTATTGGTTTGAAAATATAATATATACAAGAGTTAAATGACAAAAAAGCAAACAACAGTGTAAGTGATGTCACAAGGCAATACTATTTATAATTAAGTGCTATATGACAGGCAGTGGAACAGGAAATCAGTGCCATAAGTTCAAAGGGAAGAGAGGTCACCACGGGCTAGAGTTTTCAGGAAGTCTTCCTGAGTCTTGATCTAGGCCTCAAAGAACAGATACAAATTTGAAAGGTGGAAAGAAGGAAAAGTTCATTTTAGATATGGGTAAGAAACTAAACACAAGTTGACAAGGCACCAAGACTTAGTATTATTCAGAGGAGAATCTATGAGTAGTTGAGTCATTCTGAAGTGAATTTATGTTAAGGAGTACATGAAAATAAAATCGGACTGATAGGATAGACCAAGATTGTGTTTGAAAGCCAGGGAGAGAAATTAAGATATGAAATATAGGTAGTTCTGGCAGAGGGAGTGATATGATGAAAGTGGTATTTTAGTCTGGAAAACATCAAGAAGAATGACTTGGAACGTGAAGAGATCAGGTGAAGTGAATTCAATAATGGGCTATTGCAAATAATATAGGTATAAGGTGATTGGGGTCTCCAACAGGGTGAAGGCAATAGAAATGGAAATGAAGGGATAGACATGAGATTTTTTATTTTAGTCTGCAAAAAAGAACAACTCTCTAACCCTTTACCAGTTTCATAATTATTGATGGGAAGAAAGGAGATTGTCTAAATTGGCAGCTGTCAATTTAGACAAAATATTAAAAAACAAACAAACAAACAAAAAAAAAACCCAACCCAGCTGCTCATCTTCTATGTTAAGTGATTCTGTTTCTCTGGAAGGAAATGTCTTCCACATCCCCTTCTTTAAAAAAACAAAAAACAAAAAATAAAACTTAAATAGAAATCTATTTCTCTTGCTCCCTGAGACACAAGGTCCATTGTCTTTCTACTTCTGGCCCCATTCACCCTCTACAGGACTTCCTGGACCTGTGGCCCTGCTTGGGGAGAGGGGAAAAAGAGAAGAATCATAATTTGATTGGCCTCGAAGACTAGAAGTCTTGTTACAGCCTATGGACCATTGAGGGGGGGGGGGGAAGGGTGGGACTGGATAGTAGGAGCCACAGAGATTTGACTCTATTACCCATCTCAAACAAAACCCTCAAACTCAAATATTTTTAGCCTATTTGTTTGGAACATCAGCAGAATATTAGAGAATATTAGAATATTAGCTCCGTGAGAGCTGGAGACCTCGGAGATCATCGAGTCTGAACTCTCATTTTGCAAATGAAGAAAGAGTTCAGAGAAGGGATTTGCCCAATTGCAGTGGTAGACCAGGACTGAGAACCCAACCTTCCGACTTTTAAGTCAAGGCTCTTCCTACCACACCGGCTGTCTCCAGAAAAGGTTAACCATTGAAAACTAAAGCAAGAACTCCCGGAGCCTTAGTGCTGATAACAAAATACTCTCTTTACCTCCCCTCCTTCTATTTCCCATCCCCGTTAGGCATTTCTTGACCTTCAATTTCGCTCTCAGGTAGAATTTCCCTCCTAAGCAAGAGAATCCTCTCAGAACTAGGCTGGAAATCCTGCTGCTATGAAACTGCTATGAAACAGGGGAGAGAAAGGTTCTACTTCGTATTAAGAAATTATTCTGCTTCCCTGGGTAGGTGGGACAAAAATCTATTGTTTCCCTTTCGTTTCTGTGACCAATCTCAGATTTTAAGGTGAGAGGATCATCTACCTTCTGTCATTCTGTTCTGCCTGTTTCTGCCTGGTAAGTGGAAGGGGCAGTAGAGACTGTGCTGAGCCAACCTGACCCCGAGTTTGACAAGACTCCGGCAGTCCTCCAGAATTTCTGCTTAGGTTGCAGTTGCCAGGTGGGTGGTTAAGTTCCTGGAGGAAAAAGAACGGAGCCACTGAGAGGGAGGAAAGCAGAAAAGAGGAGGAGGGGAGGCTGGTTTGGTAAATGGAGATGTCAGTCAGTCCTCTGAACCAAGGCTAAGTCTGGGAGTTCTGCACGTGGCCCGGGTAGGGGGCGGAGGAGCTTGTAGAAGCAGTGACAGGCTCAGGAAAGGAAGGGAGGGAAAGAAGGGAGGAGAGAGAGAGAGGAGAGAGGAGAGAGGAGAGATAGAGAGAGACAGAGACAGAGAGAGACAGAGAGACAGAGAGAGACACACAGAGAGAGACAGAGAGAGAAGTGAACGGAAGTGTGAGTGTGTGTGTGTGTGTGTGTGTGTGTGTTTAGTGCTCGCAGGAACATAGTCAACACTATTGAGGTTTGTCACGAGGATCAGGGAATCAGCAGCCCGAGCTGGCTTTCTCTCACTTAAACACACTGATTATTAGGGAGGGAGGGGGAGACATAGATAGACAGACGCGGGCGCGCGCGCGCGCGCGCACACACACACACACACACACACACACACACACACACACACAGGGACAGAAAAAGTCCTGACTTCATATCTCACCGCAAATAAATTCCACTGGGGGCTGAAAGTAGATAGAAATTGGATAGAAATTCACGAGCGAGGCTTTATTATCCCTTTTCCCTACACATTTTACTAAGGCGCTTAGAATTCCTGTGGGTCTTGAAAATCAAGGATCTTTGCACGTTTTCGTCTTCCCTTCCCTCCCCTCCCGTTCCCCATCTTCCCAGAACCCCAAGAACGAAGAGGCGCTGAGAGGTGTGTCGAGGATCCCGGGGACGGCTGCAAAATGAGTTCTAGAGCTCCGCATCTCGAAGTCTTCGGATCCCTCCCAGGCTTCTTCTGTCCTCCGTAGTAAACAAACTACTGTCGCCGCCTCCACGCTGGTTTGCCTCACAAAAATCAAAACACTGAAACACACTAGAGAATTACCAGAAAATAATGATCCAAAAGAGAGAGAGAGAGAGAAAGAGAGAGAGACAGAGAGAGAGAGAGAGAGAGACAGAGAGAGAGACAGAGAGACAGAGAGACAGAGAGAGACAGAGAGACAGAGAGACAGAGAGAGAGAGAGAGAGAGAGAGAAACCACGAAAACCTCCCACTTCCCACCTCCCCCCGCCCCCCCAAACTAAACCACCGCCTCCTCCTCCCCTTGGAAAACTGGCCCCGCGAAATTGACAAGCAAGTCGTTTCCTAAGCAGCGCGCGCGTTCCCATTGGCTGAGGCGGTGCAGTCAATCAGCCCCGGGGGGGGCGGGAGCTAGTCCGGACTCACCGCCCCGCGGCTGGGTGGTGGTAGTAGATCCCGTAAGTCTGGTGTGGGCCGGTGAGTTGCTGCTGCTCCCTCAGCCAGCCGCCGCCACATTCAACAGGCAGCAGGAGCTAGAGCAGCAGCAGCAGCAGCTGCCGCCGCCACCGCCTCCGCACAACCGTACAAGTAGTGAAGGCACAGTCGCAGCAGCCGGATAGCCACCGCCTTCCGCGCTCGTTATTTGGATACCTTTGCCTTGGATTCTGTCCCTTTTTCGTCCGCGGCCGAATCGAACCTGCTGTCCGGCGGCCACTGCCATTGCCATTGCCACTGCGGTCGCCGGAGCAGCAGCAACAGCAGCAGTCGCCGCCGTCGCCGCAACTCGGGGGAAGCTTAGGCATTAATTAATAAGCCTACGAAGTTAAGTTCTGGTTTCTCTCTCCTCCGGCCCCTGGCTTCTCTCCTATCCCCCTCCCCCTTTCCTACTCCCCGCTTTTCCCCTCCCCCACCCCCAGCCCAGTATTTAAATCCCGAGAAGTCCCCTCCCCCACCCCCTTCCTCTGGTTTCTCTCTTTTTCGCTCTCTTGTGGTCGGGGGAGGGGAGGGGGTCACCATGGCCGAAGCGCCTCAGGTAGTGGAGATAGACCCGGACTTCGAGCCACTGCCCCGGCCTCGGTCGTGCACTTGGCCCCTTCCCAGACCGGAGTTTAACCAGTCGACTTCGGCCACCTCCAGTCCTGCCCCCTCCGGAGGCGGCGGCGGTGGCGGCGGGGCAGGGAATCCCGGGGATGCCGTGTCCGGCGCCTCGGCTGCTGTCAGCTCCGACTTCATCAGCAATCTGAGCCTCCTGGAGGAGAGCGAGGACTTCGAGCAGCCCTCGGGTCCCGTGGCGGCGGCGGCGGCGGCCGTGGCTGCTGCTGCTGCGGCAGCGGCTGCAGCGGCGGCGGCTGCAGGACTGTGTGCGGACTTTCAGTGTCCGGAGACCACCTGCCTGCAGCAGCCCCAGCAGCAGCCCCAGCAGCAGCCCCAGCAGCAGCCCCAGCAGCCCGGGCCCCTCCAGCAGCACCCGCCTGTCCCTCCGGCCTCGGCAGGGCCCCTGGCCGGGCAGCCCCGCAAGAGCAGCTCGTCCCGGCGCAACGCCTGGGGCAACCTGTCCTATGCCGACCTGATCACCAAGGCCATCGAGAGTTCCGCCGAGAAGCGGCTCACTCTGTCCCAGATCTACGAGTGGATGGTGAAGAGTGTTCCCTACTTCAAGGATAAGGGGGACAGCAACAGCTCTGCTGGCTGGAAGGTGAGGTCGCCTAAGCCCGCACCCCTGGAGCGAGGGGGAGGGGGCGTCTGCTCCTTGCGAGGGGGGAAACGAAGGCACTGGGAAGCCACGAAGGTGAACAAAAGTCTTCTGTGGTCACTACCACCTAGGGGGTGTGGGAAGAAGGGGGAGCTATAGGAAGCTAGGCGTACAGGTTTGTACCTACTAAGGGGCAGCTATAGAGCTAGCTGTCCTTCACCAATGTCCGGCCCTTGTTTGCCGGGAACTCTGTAGTAGTGCATGTAAATGAAGTCTGAGATTTGCAGGAAGTGTGTGTCTATGTGTATACGTGTGTCTCTTTTGGCTGGTTGGCTCCGTCAAGTGGATCTTCTGGGGATAAAGACGGGTCCTTAATGCAGTGATGATATACGCGGAGTGGGTGTTGGGACGGGACCAGGAGAAGGAGAGAGGCTTGACTCCCGTAGTCTCAGCTTCCACACCAGGCCCATTTCCTTGTTATGGGATCTTAGATTCAGAGCTGAAAGGGACCTTAGAAATCCAACTCCTTCGTTTTAATGACGTTTGAAACTCAAAAGTCGCGCACGTCGTAAAAAGGGAGAGGCGGGAATTGAACCCATGTCCTGAGTACAAATCCAAAGAATCCTTCCCTAAAATTGACAGGGAAGTGCAGGGTCAGGCTCTGGAAACCCTGGGTGGAAGCCCTGCTGGTGGGTAGTCCACAAATTGGTGCGGAACTGTGATGCCATTTCCCCAGAAACCTAGAAATAGGGAGGGGTGTGTGTGTGTGTGTGTGTGTGTGTGTGTGTGTGTGTGTGTGTGTG
>JAJPUD010002285.1:244887-257493 GCA_023553655.1 Myrmecobius fasciatus
TTTCCCCTCGATGAATCCAGGAGATCTGATTCTGCTGATTCATGCAGGCTCTCATCCATTTCCCCCTCCTGTCTGTCACCTTACCCTGATTTCCCCCATTTGTACTTTGTTTATCTCTTCTCTCCCCTGCCCCTGGTCTCCCTGTCCTTCCAGGCATTTCTTCTTCCTCCATTCCTGACTGCCTAACTCAGGACACACTTTTTAAAGCTTTCCCTCCCCACTCCCCCAAGCTCTCTTCCCTAATTGAAGTCCTCCAGAACCTTCATTTAGGGCCTATCATCTTGTAGTTTATTTTAACTTATGTGCACGTGTCTTGTCTCATCTAGATTGTAGGTATTTTGAAGGCAAGAGTAGTGCAGAGCATTATGGAGGAAAAACCAGGGCAGGAGTCAGGAGACCCGGCTCTTCAGCTTGGGTCTGCCCTTTACCAGGCCCTGGGTCTGGAGTCAGGAAGGCCCAAATGCAGACACCCATTGTGTGACCCTGGGCAAGTCATTGTTTCCTGCAGTTCCTCATCTGTAAAATGAGCTAGAGAAGGAAATGGCAACAGCTTTGCCAAGAAACCTCAAAGAGGGGTCAGGAAGAGTCTGGAGCACTGAACAACAACAGTGTGTAATCATGGCTCTGTCACCTTGCTTTTCTGAACCTCAATTTCCTCCCTGGGAAAATGAGGATAATAATGTTTGCCCTGCCTACCTCATGGGGTTGTTATGAGGAAAAGCTCTTTGTAAACTCCCAAGCCATGGGTCCGAAAACTTTTGTTGTTGTCAGGGTGTATGGCGCGCTGACAGTGTGCCTGGACAGTGTCTTTATAGGGGAGAAATTAAAGTCACCTGGCTTAAATTTGGTTAATAGAATTTGTTTGACTAATAAAAATGCCTTATTTGGAGTAATCAACAAAAATGAGCACCTATTGTCTTTGGAGCACCCTGCTAGGTTCTGGAGGAAGTTGAGAAGTTTAAATAAGACCAGGTCCTTCTTCTCAAGAAGGTAAAGCAGGAGAATAAGATGTGCCAGTACAAGTAGCTAGCTATACATTTTAGGCAGCAATTTGTTATTTAATAGATAGGGTCTTCCATTAAGCATTGTTTTCTTTCTTTGTAAGAGTGTTCAGCCTTAATAAAATCCTTTATTTGAAAATTATTTTAGTAGTAGCCCTAATAATTTAATTAGAAATTTAATGTTTTTCTTCAATAACTAAAAATGTTCTAGATTTTATATTCTTTAATTATTCTACTTCATAAACAAAAATATTTCTGTGAAAACATATTTTTATAACACATCAGTGAAAAAATAGATTTGATATGTAAGTTTTCCTTAGTTTTTCAGGAAATTTCTATTAAATTAAGAGATGCTTACAAAGGTATTCCAAAATCGAGTATTTCACACAAATATATGCTAATTTGATATACAGAATTGATGGCATAGTCCAAATTTAGTTTATATTACTTGATGACTTGTCATCATAGAATTGATTTTTACTTTGTTAGTTCCAGAATATTGAAGTTTGTACTTGATCCTAGACTAGTATATCTCCCTTTTGTAAAGGAAACTTATAAATGCACTTTTCTTTGAAAAGAAAATAAATCCAAAATTTGAATATTAAAAATATTGAAGCAATCATGGGAAAATTATGCCAGGTGTAGGTCAAAAGCATTATTACAAAATTAAATATCACTGTAAACTAACATTTTTATAGGTTTTTAGAGAGACTAATATCATTATTAAATGTTAGATTTTGTGGTCATTTAGTCTCTTTAGGGTAGGAATTTCTATTTTGGCATCAATAAACTATTAAAAAATTTTTTAATAACTTTTTCAATATAATTGGTTATCTTTGCAATCCTATATATTTGTTGTTTTAAATAAATTTATTCTTAAAAAAGGGTCTGTAGGCTTCACCAAACAGCTAAGGACCACATTGCAAAAAAAAAGTAAAGAATTATTGCTTTTATAATTTGTATTTATTAGCATAGGAATAAAAAGCAATTAATAGTAAATTTCAGCCTACCAAAAGAAACTAATTCGGAAGTTCTAAACCCAAGTTTGATACCAAATAAAAGTGATTACTTGGGGAATAATTGGAATAGTCATGACTAACTCATCATATATTATGAGACTACATATAAAGAAAATTCTAGGGTGTGGTTTTTTAGAAGCCACAAACACAGATTCTTAAATAGCCTGGAGCCATTTAGAAGTAACATGCAGTGAAGTGTGTATTATAATTGGTAAGTAAGACTTTGCTACTAGTATGTTCAATACCTATAGTAACAGATCATTATTTCATAAAAATAACCTTTGCTAAAAAAAAATTAAAAATAGGCCAAATAGCTCACTACTTGAGGTTTTATCAAACATGTAATTAACTTTTACATGAAGAAAATAGCGTTTGAACCAAAATATCACACCTGCATGACTGTGGTTGGTACCAGCTCAGACTAGTCACGCTAACCAGTAAAGTATGTTCAATCTGAAAGCAACCAATCTTCAATTTTCCCCATTTTTCATGGTTTGTGGATTGCAATTGTAGCTCAACTTGTCTCCTCTTCCCTACTTCATTCCTATTCCCTCTTGGGCAAATTACATTCTTGGTAGGGAATGTCTTATGAAATAGGTGCTATTTAAATGCTGAATGAAGTCTAAGATTGCACTTTGATAACATCAGCTTCTTAGGTGTCCCCGCCATCCTTGAAAAAAGAAATCAGAATGTGTGAGTGATCCTTTTTTTCAGTTTCTCTCATTAACCTTTTGGTTCTGATTTTGAAGCCAGTCAGGAAGTTGCACCATCTTCCTGAGGAAGGCCCTGTGTGAGTATTGTGGGCCCCTCTGGCCCTGAAGGGTGCCCCGGGTTCCTTAATTTCTCAGGGACCAGACCTCTTCAGAAGAGATGCCCTGGCCTGCTCTGCCTCCCAGGACATCTGAGCATGGTTTTTGTGGCTCGCCAGCCTGCACTGGAAGTGGTGATTATCTCTGGCCAGCCTTACAATTCTGACATACCTCTGGGCTTGGAAATTCCAAGGCTGCCTCCTTCACCTTCACTTATCTCTCTGGATCTTGAAGGCTTGATGGAGTTTTTAATTTTTTAAAGAAATCTTACTGTTTCTGACTTGAATTTTTTTTTTTTTTGCTAGATGATGTTTGTTTTAATTACAGTGGTACTGGTTGTTGCTTCTGTTGCAGGTCTGATCGTAATGATATACACAAGACCTTAACAGCTGCAAAGATGCTATTCTGGTTAATCAGATTAGAGAAAATCTATGATGGGGGAAGAGGATATGGAAGAGAGTAGAATGAAAAATCTGTATATTGTGTGTGTGTAATTTGATTGTAAATAATTTCTTGTATAACCAGAGTTTTCTTTGTTGCTGCCAAATCTGTTAAACAGGTTATGATTTTGTGATGTTTTAACTGAATTCAATGTGTAGTAGATATATAATGAATGTCAAGGTCAAACTGCTTCATATCTGCTTTCTCTTTTTAAAATATTTTTAAAACTTTTTAAAACTCTTTAGGCTAGAAGCATATTGTTTCAATATTGTCTTTGGGTTGTTGAGGAGGAGACCATAATGTTGGTTTATCCCATTTGTCCACTTGGCAACAAAATATCATTTTTGCTATAGCAGAAGGAAACAGGAAAGTGACACAGCCCAAGGTTACAGTGAGAGCCCCTTGAGAATCAGCCTGGGTCGGCGCTCTATAGATGGGAGCTGTTCCCACCAATGCTTGGGCAGCAGACACCATCCTGTGCTTGTCCTGCAGTGCAAGGCTTCCAGCTTGACTCTGTCCCTGCCTCACTGGGCTTGGAGGAGCCACTCCCCCCCCCCCTTTGGACATCACTTTTCTCATCTGTAACTATGATGAGATCCTAAGGCTTACAGTTTGTAAGAGCAAAAGGAAAACAAGGTCAGATTAATTGAAATGGAAAAAAATCCCCAAAGTGTCACAGTGGCATGGTTTGTGGGAAAGTTCCATGTGGGCCCTTTTCCTTTCCTGCCTTCTCTGGGCTGCTCTCTCCTGACTGACTGGAGACTAGAGACGGCCACAGGAGGCTGACCACAAATCCCTGCGGGGATTTCCAGGCATTTCCAGGGGCTGGCATTTCCAGGACTGTGGCTCATGAGCCCCCATCAGTTCACCTTGCACTTTAGAAAGTGGATTTTCCAAGAACTATGCCCCTGTGTTAAGGGAACGTTTTCTCTGGGTCCATCAGGCTCCCTGGGTGGTTGTGAAGGTGGTCCAACAGTCGAGCAGGGAGGGCCTTCCCGCCTCTAGCTTGAAGGCTGTGGGCTTCTTTCCTGGTGTCTTGATGGGGTTTCCTCTGAGCCAGATACCTGCTCTCAAGCTGCGCTGGCACTAGGGGACTGTCTTTGTAGGCCTTTCCCTGCTGCAGGTTCTGTACCTTTCTGAGAGGTTCTGTTTCTAGCTCTTCGATGTCTGCTGGATCTTCCCTTGTCACCTCGGTCTGCTTACTCATTTAAGATCAGGAAAGGAAGCAGGTGATGGCACCCAAGTGGGCAGTGAGAGGAAAGGCAGCGGCCTTTACACTCCCCCCCCACCAGCTCACCAGAGTTCTCCCTCACTCCCCAGGAAGGAAAAGCAGCAAAAAAGAATATTCGAAGGGCATTTGTATATGATCACTCAGTCCAGCTTGGCCAGTTATTAGCCATTAGACCCAGCCAGCTTTGTCATTACACAGTACTGACTCTTCAGTCACCCGAGGACAGCTTCTACATATGGAATGGGAAATCATCAGGGAATATCAATGTATGTCCTTTATAACCCATCAGGAATGGCAGATTAGAGCAAGTGCCAAGGATTGGACCCTCATTAGCCGCTCCTTTATTATTTTAGTGCTTTATTTGCATTTTAAATTGGGAAAATGGACCACAAATCCCTTCTGCCAAAGATGGCCTAGAGATTATGGCAAGGCCCTCTTTCAGAAATAAGTTTTACTTTGGAGAACTGAAGCGAAAATGTAATGGAAACACCCCTAGATTTGGAATCAGAGAACCTGGGTTCAGATTTTAATTATGCAGTTCACTATCCTTTATGGAGGTATTTCTCAGGGCCTTAGTTTACCTATCTGTAAAATGTGTGTGAATTGTTGGAATCTTCTTAAAGGACCTGCATGCTTTCTTTTCAGTTCTGTACCTAATTATCTTGTGAAAAGGGAAGGAATATAGTTGTTGAAAAGATAGATAATTTAGTGGCTCGCTAGGTAATGGAATACCTACCTGATATTCTAGAGAGATGCTGTACCTGACATTCACCCTCCTAAAAGGAAGTTCATTTGGATTATCTTTCACTCCCTTTAAGGAAGAAGTAAAGCAGTACTGTATCACCTGATTCTGAAACTTTTTTCTATTCTCCTCACTCCCCCAAAAGCCATTATGACTTTTCAAAGACTGAAAATAGAATTATCAACTAAATGTTTGGGAATAGTCTATGCACTTTTTGATATGACTTTTGGTAATTTGGTTGCTTAGAAGCTGAGTTGAAGGAAGTAATTTGCATATGGTTTAGCTAGAGGCTCCTACTTTGTCAGTTTCTTGAGGTAGTTGTATATTCTGAATTTGGTTTGCATTGTTTTAAAACAATTTAGCAATCATTGGATAGAGAATAGTGTTCTATACAGTTGTTCATCATATTAAATTTGTTGTCCGTGTCACAAAATATAAAAATTAAATACACTTTCAACAGCTTTTTGGCAGTCATCATTTTGTGCCAGTGGTGATGTAGCTTAATGATGCTCCTACTTTCCTTTAATTTGGTAAAAGTCAACAATTTAATATGATCCCACCAATATCAGTAGGTGATGTGACTGTAAAAAGTAGAGAAATCATATAAGATTTAGATGAATAATGTTAAAATATCTTATATATCAATTTATGCATAAATGTTGGCTGTACTATACAAAGTTACTGTTACTTGTTGATTTTGAGTTGAGCAAAGGATTTAGAGTCAGGAAGAGCTGAGTTCAGATTCTGTCTCTACTGAAAGGCTGTGTGACTCTGCACAAGCCACTTCCCCTCTTCTAGGCTCAGTTTCCTCATCTGTAACAAGGAGCTAACACCTAGTTCCCAGGGTTATTAAATTAGTTAACATATAAAAAGCCTTTGTAGATGTTAAAGTGATATACAAGTGCTAGTTATTATCACTACCATCATTTATCATCATCATTCTGGGACTTCTCTGTACTTTTGGGTTGTATTTGTGGCTTGGCTGTAAAAATTTATGTGAAGATTGTGTTTGGTAAAGTATATTTTCATTCCATCATTCCATCAAATTAAAATGGATATCTTTTGTTTTTACATTCTTTGTTTCTGTATATATCTATTTTCTCCACTTCCCCCCTCCTTCTACAAAAGGGAAATTATTCTAACAAAAAATGAAAAAGAAAGAAGGAAATGTAATGACCAACACATCAACTAAGTGTGATATGATCTTTGTGTTTCCATCCACATTGTTGTATAAATTGTTTCAGACATAATAGAGGGAATACAAAGAATACTTTCTCCTCAATCAAGGACCTGGTATTTATGCCAGTGTGGTCTTGGGCCTCAGTTGCCTTATCTGCTCATATTTGATCATAGAGCTCTGATTCCAGCAGAGTTCTTCTCATTTTCTCCGAATTCTCTAGATTGGATGTTTTTATTGTGAAGTAATATTTCATTACATTTATGTATCACAGTTTGTTTAGCTGCTCTTGAATTGTTTCCATGTCTTTGCTGTCATAAGAAGTGTGATGATGGATATTTTGGGACTTTGAACATAGGGCTTTTCCTTTCACTTCCTTGGGGGCACATACCTAATAATGGTTGCATTAAAGATGGAAATATATGGAGACTTCAGTCAGTTTTAAGCATAATTCCAAATTGTTTTCCAGAATGATTAGACTAGTTTACATTTTCACAGTTTAGTGAACTAAACATAAACATAAACACAGTGAGTTTATGAATGTGCCTGTTTTTCTGCAGCTCTGCTAACACTATTTCCATCTTCAGTCATCTTTCCTAAGTTACTGGATGGAAGTGAAACCCCAGCATCATTTTGATTTATATTTCTTTTATTATAAATAATTGAGAACAAATTTACTTATGGTTGTTAGTAATTTGCTATGCTTTTGGAGCTATTAGTTTAAATACTTTCACCATTTATGAATTGAGGAATGTTATGCCTTAGTTGTTTGTTTGATCCAGGGCTCTTTACTGATCGCTCAGTTGTTACTTTTTAAAATTACTTTTACTACTTTGAATTTACCCACCTGTGAGATAACAAACTTTAGTGGAAAGAGTGCTAGATATAGAATCAGAATTTTGGGTTCAAATCCTGGCTTTCTATTTCATAGGCATGTGATCATGGATAGGTTATTGAATTTCTGTGGACCTCATTTTCCTCCTCTGTACAAGGTTGGCTAGGATTATATACTTTTTGATTTAATTAGGATTTATTAAGCAACTACTTCTTGTCAAGCCCATTTGAAAGCTGGGAATGATAAGAAAGCCAAAATACAGTTTCTGTCCTCAAAGAAGCTTAGTCTAATGGGAGAGATAGCTCTCTAGCTCTAAGTCAGTGTTCCTCTTATTCTTTGTTGTATTTCCTCAATAAAATATGGTCTTGTTGAGGACCAGGACTATTTCATTTTGTTTTTATATTTCTTGTAACTCTTACAACACCTTGCTTGGTAAAGTACTTAGGAAGTATTTGTTGAATTAAATTGAATTATTCTTAGTGTTCAGACTGTAGTGTAAAATAGAACATGAGCACTTCGTAAGTTGGGGTTTGTTTTATTAAAAACTATTGGCCTGTTTTTAATGAATGATCTTTTCATTTCTGTCCCTTTTTCTAAAATACAGAAACCTAGTATTTGTGACTGCCATTAAACATTCCCTCTTGTTCTATTAAAAAAAAAATCTCCTTTAGTTATTTATGCTATACACAAAATGTAGCAATTTACATATAATTTCTTCAACTCATCCACCTTAGCAATCGACATTTATTGAAAAAGAACAGTACTGCATTTTTTCAGGTATTGTTTCCAAATCTTTATGATCTTTTATTTGTATTTCTTGAAGAGCCCAGTTAGGCCCTGTGATGTTAGCTCTTAGCTCCATGAAAAAGCTTTTTTTTTTTTTTTTTTAAATTACAGCTGAATTTAGATGAAAAGGAATTACAAAAAGCATGACAGCCACCATCTGCAGCAAGTGTATTTTGACACCAGATTGGTGCTAATATCATCAAAGCTCATTCATTCTTTTATTCAACAAACGTTAAGTATCTACTATGCACAAAACCTTATGCTTGATGAGGGGAAAGGAAAGAACAGATACAAAGATATTAACTAAGAGAATCTCTGATCTTATGGAGCCAAATTTAATAAGCAGTTGGTCTTATCAAATGAGGTGGTGTATATAAAGCTTTGTAAACCTTAGAACTCTCTACAGAAATCAGCTATAATTATAATTACAATGATAAGATCTCTAATTTTGGATATTTGGTTTCATTTAGCCTCTTTTTGTCAATTCAGGATGGTGCCACGATCCTCCAATGACTTGATGTTCCTCTTTACTTTTCAGCGAGAGCTCTAATTTTTGCTCCCAGACCAAAAGCAAATATTCTGGGAGATCATCTGTTCAGGCTAGTTGAGTTTTAAACTGCTTTATAATAAGTGGTTTGAATATTAAAGGTTGCACTTTGGTGCATTGCATTCCTTAAGGTGACTTTGCCCCCTTTGCATGGGGTTGAAAATAGGGTAATTTATAATTCACTGGAGGGAATATAATGTAGAAACAAAGTTGTGGTGCAGTTATTCTCAATCTATTTTCTGTTTCCCCTTTCCACCCAAACACACATTGTTTTTCTTAAACCAATGGATTTGGTCTGGTTGGATTGATGCAGGTTTGGAATCATTAATTACAATCATTGGGGTAAATATGGATGAATTTGAGTACTTCATGTTTCCTCTTTCTAAGATACTTTTATTAAACACTGAAAATGGTTGGGTAGCCACTTTTTACCAATAAGAGTGGTTTCTGTCCTGGGAAAAAAATGCACACAATGTATTCATGCAAACAACAAATCCTTAATTTCCTTTTGTAGTCAAAACATGCACACAATTAAAAGACAAGCATTTGAAAGTCATGATTCCCAGATTACTGGGATAACTGCTACATGTATTTGTGTAAAACAAGAGAAAAGGATAAAATTCTATTTAGTCATGCAAATGCATGAGTATAGATTCTCTTGGTTTTGATTGGCTAATTCTGCCATCTCAAGTTAATTCTGTATTTAAATTTTTCATTCGTATTTCCATTTGTGTTTGAAACTACCAAAAAAAAAAGGGGGGGATGGTAAAAAATACAAAAAATGAAATAAATTTCTGGCCCTTTGGGAATACATTATTTTCATAAAACTAAATCCATTGTGATACTTAACTTCTCAGAAAGTACCTTGGAATTTTTTGGAACTGAGAAATGTTTTTTCTTTATTCTTCCTTGCACTCAGGTTCTTAATTAATGGCTGGTTTCAGAATGCTACCTTTCTGACTACAATTGCTGAAAAAGCTTCACTGACTTTTATCATGTAAACTTTTCAAGTGCATATATATATATACACATATACATACATATATATACATACACACACATATATATACATATACATACATATATATACATATATGTGTGTGTGTATTTTATATATACATATATAAAATACACACACACATAACAATGCCAGCACTGACAATGAGTTTCAGCAATTCCTGCTAAATTGTTCCTTCTAACAATTTACCAGATGCTCCCATACTCTGGTCTCTAAGCCGACTAAATGGGTGGAGTTGCCCATCACTGACAGTTTAAACTCTGCAGACAGATAAGACTGTAGTGAGTTGTTAGACCACATTTATTGTGCAAATGAGCTTACATCCTGAAAGAACTGCAAAAATGTTTAGACTTAGCATCATTGAATTTTAATAGCTTTTCTGCCTGATAATGAAGTGAAGTCCTTAGATTTATGAGTACCCATCCTGTCTATAAATATGGTAATAGTACTTCTGTCCCCAAAAGAGAGCTTGCTCTGCCAAATGTGGGGCTTGCCCTTTGCTATCCAGCAGGCCCCACCAGGGGATTTGACATCCTTCAGTTTGGAATTCCCTTGTTTTGCTTCCTGTGATAGCATGGAATGGGAATTTTGGCTAGTTCATGCAGTGTTGAGGGAAGACAGGAAGAAGTCATATTGGAATGTGAGATTAAGAATATACAAAGGAGATTTTAATTCTTTGATTGCTGTTAGATATGGTCAAATGGGTGTGCATCTATAAAGACTCAATTCTCAGAAACTGTTTAGTGAGTTAAGAAAAAAGTGTCAAGAGAATATTGTAATGGATTGCTTTGGTTCATATTCTTGCCTTAGGTCTGTATTTATATCAGTTTACTCTTTGGAGGCTTTTGAATTCTTTTCTTTGTTTTTAATGCATAAGACTGGGGTAACAGTATTTCTTTCCCTGTCTAATCTTTTGGGATGACTTCTCTAGCACTGAAAGGTATATAAAAGAACTATTCCTTCACACTTTTGCTCCTCCATCTCTCCCCTTCTTTTATACCCTATCCACCCTCCCCCCAAAAAAAGGAGGAAAAAAAATAAACAAAAGGAGCTGCAGATTTGGTGTGGATATCTATAGCACCACCAACACTTGGCTTCTGTTCATGATTGTTGTAATTAGCACCACCATCAATAATTCTCACCTTTTGATTTGTTAAAGAATTTGTTTGAAAAACCTAGAATTTGACAAGTGGGGAAGTTTGCTTAAGCTGTTGCTTAAAATCACGATATTCTTACTTTGAATGTTTTAGAAAGAAAATGGGTTTAAAATAAAGGATATAATTCTATTTTCTGGGCTTTTTATTATTAATTTCTCATTTGCATATAAAGTTTTATCCTTTGGACAGAACAGTTGAATATGTAGAGGATACAGGAAATTTTTTCTGTTCTCCATTAGTGGTAGCCAGTTAGCCACTAAGTGAAGAATGCTACTGCAGTCTTAGGAACTGGCTAAGGTTACAGTTTTTATTTAAACAAGTGACTCATTAAAGAGATACTCCCCCCCCCATTCAAATTCTACACCCTAGTTTCTTTCTGTATTTTCTTTTTTTCCAGCCCTTCACTTGTATTACTGATCTCTTCCCCCTTTCTCCCCAGACTATAAATAAATACAGTGCCCCATGGCTGATAGTGGTTAGTATTTCCATTTGTTTCCAGGTTAAATTGTGGGGAATTTATTGATGATAATGTTTAGAAAATTGCCATGATTTTGGTGCCCTTCAAACACCAAATAATTCTGAATAATTCTGAGGTGCCATTGAGGACTTGGCTAGGGATCATCTGGTGTGAATTTTTTTTTTTTGGGGGGGGAGATGATTTGGATCCATTTTACCATACATGTCACTTGGCTATCTATTATTTAATTAAATTCATCTTGATATTTTAATCATGCAACTCTGGTGCTGAATGGTGGTTGTGTAGAAATGAGTTAACAAAATGGGCTGTTGATTTTTTTTTAAGCATTTATGATCATATTTTATTTTATTAAAACTTTTTTTTTTTGTAAAACATATGTATGGGTAATTCTTCAACATTAACCCTTACAAAGCTTTCTGTTATAAATTTTTCCCCCCTACTCCCTACCTCTCCCCTAGATGGCAGGATATCCACTACATGTTAATTATGTTAAAATACTTGACAAATCAAATATATGTATACATATTTCCACACTTATCATTGTTGTGCAAGAGAAATCGTATCTACAAGAAAGAAAAAATCAGAGGAAGGAAACACAATGCAAGCAAACATCAATAGAGAGCATGAAAATGTTATGTTGTGGTCCACATTTCACATCCCTCTCTCTGGGTGTATATGGCCTTCTTCACTGAACAATTAGAACTGGTTTGAAACATTTCATTGTTGAAGAGAGCCATGTCCATCAGAATTGATCATCATATAGTCTTGTTTAATGATCTGGTTCTGCTCACTTAGCCCAGCATCAGTTCATGCAGGTCTCTCCAGGCCTCTCTGAAATCATCCTGCTGGTCGTTTCTTACAGAGCAATAATATTCCATAACGTTCATATACCATAATTTATTCAGCCATTCTCCAATTGATGGGCATCCATTCAGTTTCCTGTTTCTAGCCACTACAAAAAGGGCTGCCACAAACATTCTTGCACATGTGGGGCCCTTTCCTTCCTTTATGATTTCTTTGGGATAAAAGCCCAATAGAAACGCTGCTGGGTCAAAAGGTATGCACAATTTGATAACTTTTTGAGCATAGTTCCAAATTGCTCTCCAGAATGGCTGGATCTGTTCACAGTTCCACTAACAATGAATGCATCAGTGTCCCAGCCTTCCCACATCCCCTCCAACACCCGTCATTATCTTTTCCTGTCATTTTAGCCAATCTGAGAGGTGTGTAGTGGTACCTCAGAGTTGTCTTAATTTGCATTTCTCTGATCAATAGTAATTTGGAGCATCTTTTCATATGACTACAAATAGTTTTAATTTCATCATCTGAAAATTGTCTGTTCATATCCTTTGACCATTTATCGAT
>JAJPUD010002285.1:267007-283404 GCA_023553655.1 Myrmecobius fasciatus
ACTACTGCTACTACTACTACAACAGCTACTACTAACTACTACTACTATTACAACTTCTAACTACTACTACAACTGCTACTAACTACTGCTACTACTATTACAGCTACTACTAGCTACTGCTACTACTACTACTTCAGCTACTACAACTACAACTGCTATTATTTTTACTACTACAACAACTACTACTATTCCTATTCCTATTACTCCAACTACTACTATTACTACTACTACTACTACTGCTGTCATCTTAGTGAGTGTCAGCTAGAGTTGCAGGACTGGGTCAGGAGGAAGAAAGGCTAAAAAGGGCTGTATATTCTCATTTCAGAAATTCGCTCAGTCATATTTCTTCCAAATACTTTCAAGCAGCCTTTCTAATCTTAATTTTTTTCTAAACTCTTGGCAGTAGTAGTTGGAGCAAATCTGTCAGGTAATTCTTAACTTTATTCTTATTGTTCTTTCTTATCAACACCTTAAGTTCTAGCACCATTTAGAAGGCTTTATATTTCCCGAAAGCAACATTAGATCTATTCTTTGGGGCTCTCAGGGCAGGTTAAATTGTAAACCTCTGGATTTAATCTTTTTTATTCTGTTGTGACTCATTTTAAGGTTGGTCTGTACTAGTTATGTTGAGTCAGTGTCATTCTAATGAAAGTGTAATATCCTTGAAGGTAGGTCCTATACCATGTATTTTGGATGTATATAGATGTGTTTGACATTTCCATCATACTGGGCATTACCATAGACACAAATATTTGAAGTAACTTGGAAATGAGGTTAGAATTTCACCTACTTGCAAATGAGATTAAACCCCTGCCAAATTCGAACCCTGTTTTAGTGAAAGGTGATTTTCACTAATTCTAATAAGTAAAATAGTTTATTTTGGATATGGCCTTTGATGGTTTTCAAAACAGTTTTTCACATGATCTCATTTGATTCTGGCACTAATATAAGGTAGGTAAAGCAGGACTAATAACGTAGTTACGACTCCTAGAGGCAGCTATTGGTAACTTTCCCAGTGTAATCAGAATACTTGGGAGCCCTGGGCCTGTATAAGTAGGACAGTTCTTAAATGGTTGTTGAATTTATTGAATCCCTGGATTTTACAGATGAGGAAGCCTATGTGACAGCCTTTGGTCACATGAAGTAGGATTTACACTCAGATTTCTTGCCTCTTGAGGCCAGTGATTCTTACCTCTGCTTTGCCTTAATTAACATTTTTCCGATCAAGAACCTAAAACCCAGAAAATTTAATGAGCAACCTTAGCAATAGGTCGTCTGACTCAGATGTAGTACTCTTTAAAAGCTTTATTTTTCAAAACATATCTGTGGACAGTTCTTCAACATTAGCCCTTGCAAAACCTTGTGTTCCAATTTTCCCTCCCTTCCCCCCACCCTCCTCTAGATGGCAAGTAGTCTAATATACTTAAGCATGGTAGAAATATATGTTAAATCTAATGTATACATATATATTTATGCAATTATTGTGCTGCACAAGAAAAATCTTTTCATTATAGATAAAAGATGGTTTTTTTTTGACATTTAACATTAAATGCCATTATATCCATCTCTAATTCTTCTTTCCTCTAACTTTTTTTTGGGTGGGGAATGGGGTAAGTAGTATTTTATTTTCTCCAGCTATGTATAAAGATAGTTTTCCACATTCCTTTTTAAAAAGATTTTAAGTTTCAATTTTTTTCTCCTTCCCACCGTTCCATTCCTCTTCCTTCTTAAGACAGCAAGCAATATGTGTGTGTGTGTAAATTATACATGTGCAGTCATGTAAACATTTTCACATTAGTCATGTTGTAATAGAAGGAACAGAATGAAAGGGAAAAGCTACAAAAAAGCAAAAAGGAAAATAATATCTTAGATCTGCATTCAGACTCCATAATCATTCTCTGAATGTAGATAACATTTTCCAGCATTAGTCTTTTGGAATTGACTTGAATCTGTGTGTTGCTGAGAACTATCATCATTGATCATTGCACAGTTTTGCTGTTACTGTGTATATTGTTTTCCTAGTTCTTCGCTTTTCACTTTCTATCAGTTTATGTAAGTCTTTCCAGGCTTTTTGAAATCAGCCTGTTGGTCATTTTTTACAGCACAATAATACTACATTACCTTTATATACCACAACTTGTTCTGCCCTTCCCAAATTGAAAGGCATTTTCTCAGTTTCCAATTCTTGGTTACCATAAAAAGAGCTACTCTAAATGTGTTAGTACATGTGGATACTTTCCTTTCCTTTCCTTTCCTTTTTTTTTTTTTTTTTTACTTACACTACATCTTTGGGATATAGATCTAGTAGTGGTATTGTTGGATCTGGGTATAGACTGTTAAATTGCCCTTTGGGCATAGTTCCAAATTACTCTCCAGAATACCCCCAAACTTTTAAAAGTAGATCTTTTACTTTAGGAAAACACTAATACTTAAGGGAAAAGGGGGCAATTATATGGCAATTATTTTAGGACTATTCCTCCTTTCCCCACTACACTTTGCAATTTGTTAAGAGTAGGAGCACAGATTTTAAATAAACTTCTGCACTTTTTTTTTTTTTTTTTTTTTACTTATGGCTTTTACGCCTGTCTCCTAGGAGGTTCAAATGACTTTCTTTTTCTGATAGTAGACAAAATAGTAGGCCGGGAAGAAAACTATGCATTGGACCCCCCAAGAAAAAATATCCCTGAGCAATTGGAACAGTAGGGATGGTAACAGGAAGGAATGTATAAAGGGGAAAATGTAGATTTAGTAACACCTTTGACTGTGAAGATAGGAAAAAGGAGCTGACTGTTCTTGCTGACCCAGCTGATGTCTATTAAGCTGATAACAATTAGTGGGAGCTGGGAGTAAGTACATGTAATTTGGGAACTAAATTTAGTGTGTGTGTGTGTGTGTGTATACACACACACACACACACACACATATGTTTAAGGACTTTAGGTCCTTTTTTTTCATAGCCCCTTATTCTATTTCTCTTTACTCAAATTCTTTCTTGGATATGTTGATTGTTCTCAAGAATTTTATTAACTTTATAAAAACAGATGAAAAGTACGTTGTCAGCTGCTCATATTAAAAAATCATTTGAGAAAATGTCTGGATTGTTTTACATTTTCTTACATTTTCCCCTTGCTTATTGGACATGGGTATCAATATTTTAAAGTGAAACCACTTTGTTTTTCTTTTTATCTTGGAAAAAAAAGTAACTCAGTCTGAATGCCAGTATCTGTTAGAATGTGGGCCTGGAGTTACACTCTTGACTAGTGGTTTTTTTTTTTTTTTTTAATTTTAATAGTATCTTATTTTGCCAGTTACATGTAAAGATAGTTTTAACATTCATTTTTGTAAGATTTTTGAGTTCCAATTTTTTCCTTCTCTTATGTTCCCCCTCACCAAGATAGCAAGCTCTCTGATATAGATTTTATGTGTATAATTTTTTGAATATATTAACATATTAGTCATGTTGTAAAAGAAAAATTAGAAAAAAAGGGAAAAACCACAAGAAAGGGAAAAAAAGCACACACTAAAAAGGTGAAAGTAGTATGTGCTTGGATCCATATTCAGTCTCCATAGTGCTCTCTCTGGATGCATATGGCATTTTCCATGCCATTGACTAGTGTTTTGTGTGAGCATATGTTTATGTTCCTGTGCATACTGTTTAATCCAGCAGTGTCTCTACTGGGGCTGGATCCCAAAGAAATCATAAAAAAGGGAGAAGGACCCACATGTGCAAAAATGTTTGTGGCAGCCCTTTTTGGCTGAAGTAGTGGCAAGAAATGGGAAACTGAGTGGATGCCCATCAGTTGGGGAATGGCTGAATAAACTATAAATTGTTCTGTAAGAAACGACCAGCAGGATGATTTCAGAGAGGCCTGGAGAGACTTTCATGAGCTGATGCTGAGTGAAGTGAGCAGAACCTGGAGATCATTCTACACAGCAACAGGAAAATTATATGATGGACTTGACTTTATGCAATGATTCAGGCCAATTCCAATAGTCCTGTGATGGAGAGAGCCATCTGCATCCAGAGTGAAGACTATGGGGACTGAATGTCCCTGTGGTATTTTCACCTTTATTGTTGTTTGCTTGTTTTTTTTTTCTCTCTCATTTTTCTTTCTTTTTGATCTAATTTTTCTTGTGCAGCATTTTAAATGTGGAAATATGTTTAGAAGACTTGCACATGTTTGACCTGTATTAGATTACTTGCTCTCTAGGAGAGGGGGAGGTGGGCAGGGAGGAAGAAATAATTTAGAACACACGGTTTTGGAAGGGTGAATGTGGAAAACTGTCTTTGCATCTATTTAGAAAAATAAAAAGCTATTATTAAAAAAAAGGTTTGATTCAGTTAAGCTTGGTTTTTTTCTTTTGACAACTTTGAAATTTCGGTTTTTGAGGCTCATTAATATATCATGTGGATGAAGTATTTAGCAGAAGGTTGTTCTTTGTTTTTTAAGATTTTGACCTCAGGGAGGTGATGCTGTGACATGGAAGTGAGTTGGATTTAAGTGAGGGAGGGCTGCACAAAGTCACCAGGCTTATTCTCTAGAGCCATCTGGGTCCAGAGAGCCTGGAAAAGGCCTTCAAAAGGGGAAAGGCAACAATACTGACTTTGAAGTCAGAGGCTCTGTGCCCACTTCTGCCTCTATCTGTGTTACTTTTGAACACGACACTTCCCTCCTTGGTGCTTTGGGCTCCTAATCCAAACTAGGAGAAGGTTGGACTAGATGCACTTTACCTTTGAGGGGCCTTGCAACTTTAGTTCTTGGATCTTATGATTTAATTTTCAGAGAGCAGGAACATGAAAAGAAGTTCCAGTTCTTGAAAGGCATTCCATAAAAGACTAGGCTGTCCTGGGGGTTTGAATATGCATTTAAGAGAGCTTTGGTATACTCTTCAGGACCTTAGACTAGAACTATAACCAGTTCTATGCAAAAGTGGACTAAATTGTTCTGAAAAAACTGAAACTTTTGCTTTTTTAAAAACAAAAATCTTGTGTGATGAATTCTTGTTCTTACCATGATAACCTTTATCTCTGGTCATTCATAACCCTTTCCTCCCACCCTCCTTCCCAGTGGTCTTATTCAACAGACTTGGATAAAAGAGTCATTTGCCAGCATTCTTAGTTAGTTGCTACTCCTTATTTCTTTCAGACATTTGTATTTGTCTATTCCCAAACAGCCTTACTTCCAGAATTAGTGGCTGTGAATCAATTAGATGTACCTTTACTGAGAAGGATTTTTTTTGTTCTCCAGTTGCCATCTTATAAAATCTCAGTTTCTGCAGTGGGGAAAAAAAAGGAAAAAAAAACGAAAAAAAACCTTTGGTTTCTGGATAGTACTTAAAAAAATTACTTTTATTGCTATATTTTGTCTTGATATCACCCATATTTCCCAATATATCCCTTTCTACCCTTCCAGATAATTACTTCCTATAATAATGAATAAAGTGAGAATTTAAAAAGCTCAGTAAAACTAACCAATAGATTAAAATAAAATATCCATAGTCCTAGATATCTTCAAAGAAGCAGGGGATGGTAGCTTTTCATGAAGCTTGGTTGTTATAATTTTGTAATAAATCTTGGGTTAGTGTTTTTAGATTAACTTGTGGTCTGTTTAGTAAGTTCCAAGTCCTTATAACTAAAGTCCCCAAACTCATTAGTATAGGACTCTCAGCATCCAATACCTTGCACCTGTTCAAGGGGTTTATCTTCACCAATGAGGAGAGCCCTATTAGGATTCAGGTTACACATTAATAATGGTACCTCTAACATTTCTTTAGAAGTCCTGCATGAAGTGAAGGAGAGTATACTTCAAAGTAATAAGCCTTCTGTTAGTATTTCTTAAATTTAGTTGAGGGGAAGAAAAGGGGTGAAAAATAATAAGGCACAGATGAGTTGTGGGGGGTTTCCAGGGTGGAAAGAGGTAAATAGGTGAGTGAAAACATTTGAAGTCCACTGGCTTAGAGTTCACGTTATCAATATTTATGAAATATTTTTCCGTAGGAAGAAACAGCCTGGAATTTTGGAGGGAAAAAGACAGAGACATACAGGAAAAGTACCTGGATTCAGATCCCATTTCTAGCACATTACTGTCAATATGCCTGGGAAAATCATTCAGCCTCTCAAGCAACTGTGATCTCTTTTGGTGCAGGGAGCTCCTTTTACTGATAGAATTACCAATATGGTCAGAAAAAGCAGACCAGCAAGAAACTGATAGGCACATGGACAAGCAGGTTCAATCGATTCCTTGTCTCTAGTTGTCAAAATGATAAAGAAATAGGTACTTTAAGTCCCATTTATAATCTTGGAATGCCTTTTTGTGACTCTTGTAGATTTTGATTAAATATTTGTTAATTCTGATATCTGAGGGACCAGCTTTTTTGTACAATAATTTGGTGTAATAACAAGTTTATGAGAAATCAAGGAGTTATATCAGAATAGAGCAAGATTCCTCTTTATCAGGTGCTCTGTTTCCGACAGTGACTGATGACTGAAGGCCCAAAGGAAAGCTCCGCCTTCTAAGGGACAGTTGTGCAATCCTCCAAGATGGATGACTCTTCTAAGGGGAGATTTGCTTATCACTTTGTGCTTTGGAGGAGGAGGTTTGATAAAGGAGTAATTCTTCTTATCTTAGTCTGCTAGCTTAACCACAGATAATAGTCTTACTTTAGTGTTTAATCCTCTTTTGATAGGCCTTTTTGCCTCCATAATAATCTTTGGATAGAAAAGTTCCAAATTTTGTGTAAAGTATTTCCTTTTTTGTTTGTTTTCAAAGAGCAATTGCCCAAACCCCACTTGCCTTTGTCTGATGAAGGGGCAAAAAAATCCAAACCAAAACAAACCAAACAAAAAAACCAGGTTCTTAAGATTTGCCTTTTTACTTTGGTCTAAGAGAGACAAAATGAATTTCCTTTTACTTCTACTTTGGCTGGATTATTAAACAAGGAGATTAAATTCTCCACATACTATGTCTCTCGAACCCTCAAACCTTTTAAAATATATCAGGTATGATGCCCACTTAAGGCAATTTGGAGGAAAAGAGGCAGAGACAACGTCTGGTAACAGCTCTCTCCGAAATGGATCTTCACCTAGACAGAGGCCCTTTCCTGAGAATCTGTAAGAGCTTGACTCCTCAACCTAAAAGTTGGATTCAAAGGTGACAAGATGGACAAAAAAGAGAAACTTCTACAAGTAACCTGAGCTAGAGAATGGACCAGAGCCACAGGATTGCGTCAGATGTATCAAGAGGAAGAGAGATGTCTACAAAGTCTTGGTTCTCAAAAAGATAGCCAAATGACCATTCCATTTGCCCAAACTACTAATTCACTCCTGCTAATTTTTTGGATACTTGTTTATTAAATGAGCTTTTTAAAAAAAAACTAGTTAATATGCCTCCCATACTTCTCACAAATAAATGGTAGTTTCCTTAAAAAAAAAGATTTGCCTTTTTATCTTTAACTATTTAATATTTTTCTGTAATTTTACCCCCTTCCCTGTGTCATTCCTCTTCCCCCCCTCTTCCCCCTTCCTTTGCAAGAATTTTTTGCTTGGATTTCTATGTTTTCCTTTTAGGTCACTGATCCCTTAACAATATTATTTGTTGTTGTGTTTTAACTATCCTTAAATTAAACCCCATCTTTCAGTATTAGTGAAAGCAATACAAATGGCCAGTCATCTAAGTATTTGTTTCCTTGTGCAGCTTTATTTCAAAAGTAAAAAAGCTTTCAAGTACTTTTAAAGTTGCAAGAATATATATAGTTTTAAGGAGCGGCATGTTCACATATATGCAGGTATCTAAAATGTACATGAATATCATACCGGCAGAGGTTTTGATTAGTAATAACAATGTTGTTTTAACTTGAAAATTGTCCAAGAATCTATGATTGCACAACTAGGCTGATATGTAAATAATATGTAAACCACAGGTAAATATTAATTTTAAATTACCATGGCTTTGATAATCTGAACCGTGTGTTAGCATTTTAATGATGAATCCAACATGACATTGTTTTTTCTTTGGGGTCATGTAACAAGGTGTCATTAACAGTAAATAGTCTATGAGTACTTGTTGGCTAAATGAATGAATTTATATCTAGCTACCAGAAGCTCAAGTTTGGCCAAAGAGATTGTGTCTTTGGCTTCCTCCACAGAACCCAATATCGTTCTGGGCAGGCATTTTCTAATGCCATAATTGATTTATGATTGGGGGTCAGAAGAATTCACTTTTGGCCCATCGGAGTTTAATGTAATGGTGGGTGGGACACCCTGTGTGGAGATGGGGGACCGATTGAGAAATCATCTGTGCAAAAAGGAGGCTGAGGTCACTTCTAGTATTAAGCACCCCCTACATAATAGATAATATTTGTTCATTGGCTTTAGGAAGAAGAGATTTAGTCACAGAATGGTGCTGATGGGGCCAGCATCAAAGGTTAAAGCTCGTTATTGACTTGTTGCTAAACCCTTTTACTTTGTGGCCCTGGACTCCATATAGACTTTCCAATGAGTGGTTTGGTCTCTAGGTAAAGTGGGAGGGAGAATCATCACTTTTAAATGATTTTAAATGTGTCATACACATATATAAGCAAAGGGCTAGAACAGTAATCTGTGGAGGCAAGTGATCAGCAAATGGTTGACTTGGATAACAATTTTCATTGAATGTTCAAATAATCCTTCCAAAAATAATATAAATATGGAAACATGGCTGTAAATAAATGTAAAAAAAATCTTTACAACAGGGTGTTTTTTTTTTTTTTAATGCTGAGAAATGGGCTTAAGTACAGGCAAATCGTAGTTATGGTTAGATGAAACTATTACTAGGGGCAGTAAGTTCCTTCAGAATCGTCATTGCTTGGCATATTATTCAGGGCCTCTTCTCCTGCCACTTCACTCAGTTTACATTTACATTGTGTTTGGGATTTCAGATACTTACTTACAGGCAGAATTCTGGTTTTCCTGACTGGCAGCTTTCCATCCACCAAGCACCACCTAGCTGTGGAAGGGATGGCAAAATGTGGGGGGAAATGGCCACCCTCCAGAGGTATTAATTATTAATTACAGCATTGCTAAACATTGTTAGGGACATTGTTAGGTGGGTATGCTGGAATTCTCAGCTGTTACAAACCTGAATTAGTATTGAAGTACTGTGTGATAAGTAGAAAATGAAACATTATAAAAATGAAACTGACATTGGTGATTTTTTACTATCCCAAGAAATATAAAAGATACTTCCCCCCCACCATATTAATATGGAAAGTGAACTTTTAAAAATTTGCTCTTTCATGTTTTCAGTAATTTTAATAGTAATTTAAAAATTATGTTTTCATACTTTCTATTAAATATAAACGAGTCTGTCTTTAGGAGCCAGTAAATAAGCATTAGAAAATTATTTGCTCTCAAAATGCATCATTTAAATATTTGTCTTTTCCTTCGCCCCTCCCTCCCCTTCTTTTTTTTTTTCTTTCTCATTTTCAGGCAATATATCAGCATTAAGAAGCATTAAGGTCTGTGATGTTTTTCTTTTGAAAGATTCTCTATATAAGTTTTGAAGGTCATCATTGTATAACACTATACATGTAAGAACATGCTTAGTGTTGTAGAAACAGATGTTTCATATAAATTGTCAGAGGACAGTTAGAGCATATTATCAGCATTAGCTTGAGTTGTCTATTTAAATTCCATTGAATAATGCTTGTAAAATGCCTTAGTTTTAGAGGAGTATGAGAAATGAGGATTAATTGGGTAGTTTCATAATAAGAAGAGTCAGGTTTATTTATTAGAAAACTTGGGAGAATGAAAATATCTGTTCTCTCCTGTAATTTCTTAGCATTGTGTCCCTTTTGTGTTCAGTTTATCTTACTTTGGTCTGTTTCCTGGGCATGTTATAGTATTATTTTGCCATTGTCTCAATGAGATTTTGTTTTCACAATTCCTTTGGTATGTTGATTTATACAGTAGTTTTATTAGGAAAGGATGTATACATTTGAACCTTAATCAGGGAGTTTTAAATAGTCCTGTAATTTTATAAAAACAATCTGGGAAGGAGGAGAAAGTTTTGGAAATGCCAAAGAATTTTGTTAGAAATATGTGCCTTCTTTCAACTTCCTCTGTATCATTATATAGGAGATGAAATCTGAAATTCATATATTATCTTATACACATGTCTGTTATGTGGGCAGAGTGATTTGGTACATAAGTCCTATATTATAAAGCTGCTTATACTTCTTACCACTTATTAGCTTTGTGAGATTTTTGTGAAGAAAACATTTTGTAAACTTCAAAGGAGCTTTTCTTTATCCGAGTTATATCTATCAATATTTAGTATTACAATTGAAAGCTGATAAATTATTAAAATAATTATTAATTCATTTAAAAATAATAAACCTATTTCATGTTGACCCTGAGTTTTAGGCAACTCTAAAGTCTGTTCTGTTGGAGAAGAGGTGCTGATCTGCCTTGGCTGTAGAGTTCCATATATCAATCAAAGTGATTCCAGACTCTCTCTTTCTCCCCCATGTAGTGATGGTTGAAGGTGATGTCTCTGTAGTTGGTAATCAAGTGGACCTTAGAGGCACTTAAATGACAATTACACATAAAAAATAAGCTCGTTTCTCTGGTTGCACTTTCAGGAGGTTACTAGATATACATTTTCTCAGAGGAGCCTCTGTCTTTTTCTAGTACATCTAAACTGAATGCCTTAGCTTTTTGAATGTTTTAATCTCCTGGTTTTGAATATCAGTCAATTAAAACTAAAAGCATTTATATTGTGCTAAGTGCCAGGGATAGCAAGAGGCAGAAGTCCACAGTCCCTGCTCTCAGGGAGCCCCAAATTCTTTGCCAATCTCACTTCTCCAACTGTCTTTTCTTTTTTTCTTTTTTTCTTTTTCCTGAGGCAGTTCTGAGGCCAGGGTCAGATTTGAGTTCTGGTCTTCCTGACTTCAGGGCTGGTGCTTTATCCACTGCCCTCTCCAACTGTCTTTCATCCAGGTATCTCTAACTGGATGCGTTCCTAAGATCCCTGTTCCTCGGGATTTTAGTACCTCCCTCAGTTAATTGTCTCCAATTTTATTGCATTATATTTACTTTGTATATATTTGTGCCATCTAATAATAGCAGTGCTGCTAATAATAGCAGACATTTATATAGCACTTTGCAAAGTTTACAGAACACGGTACTTTCATTTTTTTTTTAATGAACTTTGTAATTGACAGCAAACCTGAACCTGAAATAGAAAGAACAAAGAAGAGAATTGTATATGCAGCCATAAAGTTAATATAACTAAACTTATATTAAATAAGTTAACTGTACTTATTTAACATAAAGTATATTAAATTTACCTGTTAGCAAAAAAAATGTCTTATTTAGGTTCTTCCTGAAGTTCTTTTTTTTGGTGTGTGTTTTAAAATATTTTATTGATTTTTTCCCCCCTCATTTTCCTCATCCCTGTACGTGTGGATTGATTTTCCCCTTCCCCAAATAAAAGACCTCACATATTAAATAAGTGTAATTGATTAAAATATCCAGACATTGACCATATATGAAAAGATGTATCTCCTTCCCACCTGTAGCCCATCACTTCACTGCCAAGAAATAGGGGTGTACACTTCAACCTCAGTTTTCTGAAATGATGACAATGGATGCCTTTATTTTCCTTTTGCTAATTACCCCCCCCCCCCTTTTTTTGTTTGTTTCTTCAGGTTTTCAGTTTGTCTTGCTACTAAACAAGCAGGACTGTAGTACTATTTTTTTTTTGAACTTTGCCTTTTGACAGGACTAATGTTTTAAGAACTGATCATTCCCCTTCCTCTCCCTAGCTCTGGTGGGAGTGGAGGTAGAAAGTTGGAGGCAGACTTTGACATTGCAAATGATGCTTCCTCAGTGTGTAAGCCATAAAGCAGGAAAACCCAAAGTCGATGAGTAATTGGGATTTTTCACAGAATGATAGGTGCTTCTGCCAGAATTTGGAGCCCAAGCTCTCAGGATGAGAAAAGCCCAGGACAGGCCACCCAGGGTGGCCAGCTAACTGCCAAGGCCCTGGTTGGGCATATAGGGTTTTCCTTCTTCCACCTTTTAGCTTCCAGATAGAGCCTGGCCCCCCACTCCCTCCTGCCCCTCCTTTCTGTTATCCCTGGCCTTCCCAGAACTGATTCCCAAGCTTTCTGACTGTGGGGAACACTCGGCTTTTAGAATTGTTGGAGCTGATCTCCTTAAACTCATTTATTCTTCCTGTGGCTGCACCCCCTCAAGCTCACCTTTCCCCCCAGATCTGAGGTCACCACTAGGACTGCAACAGTTAAAGAATTCCCTTAGGGTTTTCTCTAGGATTATTACATTCAGCTTTGTGAAATAGGAAGACCATGAAGGAATGGGCCCTAAAAAGGAATTTTTATGTAGACTTTGCACAGGCTTGCAGATGCTAGGATACAGGCTCTTCTTGGGGGACTTTAGACACAGGGATGCTATTACTCAGTGGTTTTAACTTTGCTTTTCCCCTCGTCATTAACTAGATTCTCCAGCCCATTCTGCTGGCCATTGTGCGATGTTCCCTGTAGCTGCTGATTTTTAGCAAGGCCTACCATGGCCTACCAAGGGGCCAGAGAGCAGATTCCTCCCGGTGAAGTCCCAAGCTCCAGCTGAAGTTGGTAAGGGGGGCCAAGAAAGACAAAGAGATCCTCCCCCCCCTCCCCCACCGAGGGGCAGAGTAGCAGAAACAAAGCTTGCTGCAGACAAAAATCGGGCTTGGAGATGGCTTGGGCAAGCCTCCTAATCTCTTTGGGCCTTAAAATGAAAGGATGAGGATTAGGGAATCATTTGCAGTTTAAACATTCTCTAATTCTAGGAATTCTTGGCTCCTGAATTTCCACATGGGGCAGCTAGGTGGCATAGTGGTTAAAGCATGGGGTCGGGAGTGAGGGAGACCTGAGTTCAGATTCAGCCCCAGATACTTACCTTGTGTGTGACAGTTTTATCAGCTACCAAACAGGATAATAATAACGTTTCCCTCAGGGGGTAGTTTTGAGGACTAAATAAAATCATATTGGTAAATTGCTTAACACAGTGTCTGGTATACTGTAGGCACTATATAAATGCTTATTTATTCCCTTCCCTTTTCCTGTAGGGTAGCTAAAAATGTGATTGTTCTGCTATCTGCTTTTAATTAAAGTTCCCCCCCCCCCCCCTTTTTTTCTCATTTGGAGTCCTGGGAAAGCAACATTTGCATGCTTTTTGATTCCTTTCAGTCAGTGTACACCAATTGAGGAGTCTGTCTAGTTTGCAGGTTACACCTTTTAGAAAAATGTCACACACAGGATCACCAGAAGTTTGCGGTCCAGAGGCCAGTTCTGAGCTCATAGGAGTTATTACCTTCACCTAAAAAACCCCCAAACTGTTCAGAGTGCCCCTATGTCATGTATTCACAGTCCTGCTGGTAGCTAATGACCTTTTAAGTCTGTATTGTGAAAATTCTGTTCTTTGGATGCAATCAGTAAATGCTGATGTAATATGGGGAGTAAAATGTGGAAAGGAAGTTCATTGAGTTTGTATGTGGGTGCCTGTGCAAATGGTTATCATTAGTCAGTTAACCTTTAGGCCAGGTGAATAAAGGACAACCCGATTGAATTAAAACTCTGTCCAACAATCAAAATATAGCAAATAGCTCATTGTAGTTACTTATGCACTTCAGATAGACAATTCACAGATATTGGGAGCTTCCCTTGATCTGCATAGTAAATAACTCTACTATAGTAGATAGATAGTAAATAACTACTTACTATAGTAGATAGATGATAGAAAGGAAGGAAGGAAGGAAGGAAGGAAGGAAGGAAGGAAGGAAGGAAGGAAGGAAGGAAGGAAGGAAGGAAGGAAGGAAGGAAGGAAAAAAGTAACTTATTGGGATCATTCTTATGTGATTTAAAAAATTCAAATGTATCTGGTTATGAATTCATTTAAAAATCATTGACTTTATTAGCTAAAAACTTTGCAATCATGTTGATCTTAGCAATCTCCTGGTGATAAGAGAGCTTGTAGAAACACATATCAAATGTTGCATAATTATAACTTTTGGACAGTGTGATTTTGCATACATGGGATCACTTCATACTAACTGAGGGGAGCCAGATTTAGTATCTATTGTATTTTGGCCTAGGTACTATACAACTGGTCTCCAGTTCTGGAAAATGCCTAGTGAGTATACATTAAACTATTGTGATTGCTTACAGAATTGATTTTATGTAATTCCTCCTTTTTCTCAATTGCTTGGCTCCTTTGCCAGAGGAACTTGTTTATTTTTTCTTTCTATGTTTTTACAAAGGAGAAGGCAGCATGAATGAGAGGAAGGAGAAGTGGATTCCAAGTGAGCTGCAGGGTTCAAATTCTGGTTCAGCTAGTTAGCTACTTACATGATGTTGGTCAGGTCACTAAATCTCTTTGGGCCATAATTTCCTCATTTGTCAAATGAAGGAGTTAGAGAGACTGATTTAAGTCTCTTTCAGCTCAGATCCCATGGAAATGCTTCTGTAAACTGGCTCCTTCCCAGTACTTTATATTTTATAGCTCTTTTCTCTGTTCCTTATGGTATTCTTCCTGTATGATGGTCTTTGAATTATTGACATTATCATAGTTCTTTGTTTCCTTGTTCCGACCCTGCAAGAGTTCTCCCCACCTCCACCTTGTCTCCAAATATGTTTTTTGGTAGCTTTTATTATGGGTTGTTATGGACCATCCCCAATGTCTTCTCCTAAGCCCCAGCATCCTAAAGCAGGATACCCTGTGCACTTCATTTTCCCAACTCTTAGGGATTGTCCTTGTGAGTTCACAGCCTACCACTCCAGGAAGGTAACCTGTCTGTTGGGACCTGGGAGGGCTTACAGGCACTGGGTAGTTTTGTTAACTTTATCTCGGAGCACCTCGTAGGTAGGAGGCCCTTATTAAATATTTGTTGAACTTCCTAAATATTTGTTGAACTGCGAATGAAGCTGGTTGTTGATTTTCATCCTCAGCTTTCACTTTCTTCATGAGGGAGAAAGAGCCTGTCAGTCAAAGGTTATGGATGAGACAGCTCTGCTCTTTCCTTTCCTTTGAGGGAATAGGCCTTGATTTTTCTTCAGTGTTAACCCATTTTTAATGAAAGGGATGCATTTGGAGTGGTTGCCTTCACGGTTTTATTCTTGCTGCATTCAGTTAAATATTTTTTTTTAATATACTATGTACCTATATTCTAAACTCAGTGTTTTAAAATCATCATTTCTCCACTGAGTGGTTATTCCATCTTAAAAAATTAATAAATATAATACTTTGATGTTTGCAGAATTCTTTACAATTATTTTTTCATTTGGTCCTCACAACAACCGTGTGAGCCATATACTCTTATTATCTCCATTTTGCAGCTGAAGCAACTGAGAGGTTAAATGATTTGCTCTGAATCACATAGCTATTGCTGTGTTTTTTTTTTTGTTTGTTTGTTTGTTTTTTTAACAGATTGTTTTTAACCGGTTAAATAGGTTATTCATATTTAAATTGCTACTACTACTATCATCATTCCTATTACTTCTTTGTAAAGGAAAGCTATTTTGGTGTTATAAAACAGGCAAGAGTTTGGTTGCATGGCCCAACCGGCTGAAAGGTACCTTAGAGTAAAATCCTTATAGTGTTACTATGTACTTTCTGTTTTTAAAAATTCTACTGCAAGTCAGGACAGGGACCTAACAAGTGTTTTTCATTTGTTAATTACTTAGACTATAGAAATAAAATAGTTGTTGTTGCTTAATATTACTTCATATTTATTAGTGTTTATGATATTTAATTTTATTTAATAACATAATTTTAAACAATATTATTATGCCCTAAGGCATTCAGTTTTTCAACAGAAATTTATTCTTTTACTTTATAATGGTTGTATCAAAATATACCAATAATATTAATTTCAAGAATCTTTGAACATGGAAGGATCTTACTGGTAATTCCTATCTAGGAAAAAAATCCACCTTTCAAAAGTCAAAGATACTCAAATGCCAACAGTAATTTTGACCTTCCACTAATTTCCATTAAGTGCTACCAGTTATTTGCAGGGGAAAGCTGTGTGGGGCCTCTAATCAGGAAGACCTGAGTTCAATCCAGGTTTAGACAATTACTATACTAGTTGTGTGACTGGGCAAGTCACTTAGCTTTTTTTGCCTCAGTAGCCACAACTGTAAAATGAGCACAATAATAGTACCTACCTCTTAGTACTGTTGTGAGGATCAGTTGTGATAATATGTGTATAGTCCCTAGCATAGTATATAGCAGGTACTTACTAAAACTTAGTAAATCCATTCTTCCTCCCTCCCTCCTTCTTTTCCTCCCTCCCTCCCTCCCTCCCTCCCTTCCTCCCTCCTTTCCTCCCTTCTTCCCTTCCTCCCTTCTTCCCTTC
>JAJPUD010002285.1:283804-310000 GCA_023553655.1 Myrmecobius fasciatus
CTGATTCCCTTCCTTCCTTCCTTCCTTCCTTCCTTCCTTCCTTCCTTCCTTCCTTCCTTCCTTCCTTCCTTCCTTCCTCCCTTCTTTTTTTCTCCCTCCCTCCCTTCCTCCTCTCTCTCCCTCCCTCCCTTCCTTTGGTCCTTCCCTCTTTCCTTACATCAATAATCGTAAGTAAAGGAGATGAATTTTAGCTTGTTTCTCCATCCTCACAAGTCTATCAGTCTTTCCACAGAAGTGAAATCTTCACAAGATACAGATAGATAGAAGCATGCTGAATAACACCTAGCTCAAAGGAAGATAGTATTTTGACAGTGTGATGTAAGGGAAAAGACATTGGACTTTGAGGTCATAGATCAGGATCTTAGTCTCATTAATTCTGCCATTAATTCTGGCTGACCTTGGGCTAAAGCCATTTAATTCTGTTTCCCTCAGTTTCATGTAAAATATAGACTAAATAGTCCCATCTCCAAAAATGGAATCTATCCATGATAAGTCCCATAAGAATTCCCAGTTAAACTCTCCTCTCTCTTGCTCTCCCTAACCCCCTGGTTGATTTTGGTTCTTATTAAGTTTAGTCTTATGTCTTTTATGGAATAGATTGACACAACAGAAAGAAGCTCAATGACATTAACCAAAACAAATTATTATGCTAAAAAAGTGACCTTCTGAAAGAGGATGTAAACATTATTTAATATGTAATGTTAGTTGCAAAAGTACTTCACAGAGGCTAAGGACTGGAAGTTGAGGGGATGCCCATCATTTGGGGAATGGATGAACAAGTTATGATATATGATTATAATGAAATATTACTGTCCTAAAAGATATGATAAACAAGATGATTTCAGAAAATCTTAGAAAGATTTAAATGAACAGAACCAGGGAAATGTTGTCTGCAGTAACAGCAACATTTCACATTAAAGAATTGTGAATGATTTAGCAATTTAGTGATTCAGGGACCCATGATGAAAGATGCTATCCACCACAGAGAGAACTGATGTCTGAATACAGGATAAAGCATACTATTCTTTCCTCCCTTGCTTCCTCCCTCCCTCCTTGTCTTCCTTCCTTTTGTTTCCTTGCACAAAATCCTTAATATGGATATGTTTTATATGATTGCATATGTATAACCTATATCAGATACTTTATCATCTTAGGGGGAAAGGAGGAAAGGAGGGAGGGATAGAATTTAGAATTTGAAACTAAAAAAAGCCAACAATGTTAAAAATAGTATTTATGTATAATTTAGGGAAAAACAAAATGTTACTGTGAAAGCAAACAAACAGTCCTCCACAGAAGCCTTTTGATGAAGAAAGTATGGAATAGAGTGGCTGTGTGACTTGTCCAGTGTCGTGTGTGTGTGAGTGTGTGTGTGTGTGTGTGTGTGTGTGTGTGTGTGTGTGTGTGTGTAGGATTAAAAAAGTTTGAAGAACACTGCTATAGTATAGAGCATCTAACTTTTTGTGCAAGGAGACAAAAGGAAGGGAAGGAGGGAGGGAGGACACATTTAGACACATACATGTACATTGTTTCTAACATAGAGTCATAAGTGCATATTTATTTGATTTTTGTTGTTTAAAGTTAAATATAAAATTATTATTAGTTTTATTTTATTTCATTTTTGTTTTTAAGGCTTACTTCCCTACTAGTGCCAAAGGGCCACACACTGCTAGCTGTTTTATGTCAAGGTGGAACTAGGCTTACCTAGCACCTCCCTCAGTACTACAGCAGGGGTCTGCTACATGCTTGTTGTTGAGTGATTGAATGAATGAATGAATGAATGGCCCATGGAAGGAGGTGATTTGAGCATTTGGTTGAAATAAATTGCTTGAATGGCTGAAAGCCAGTTGCATTTTGCTACCTTAATTCAAAGGAAGTTAAGACCTTGTCACATAAGGGAGTCAGGTTTTTGCTAGAGCATGCCTAAAATCAGTAAGATTTTATCCTTTAAATTTGCTTTATGACAATCTTAACCAGCTATTTTAGTAGCCTTCCTATTCTATCTCTGTTGACTCTTTATCTTATTTCCTCATTCCTTAAACCCTCAACTATACCCTGTGACCCACACTTCTAGAAAATGACTTAACTATCTAATGCACCCAGAAAATTGAAGCCATGGGGTCACTTTCCTCCACCCCTCTCTCCCAGTCCTCAAAAATGATCAAGATCCTCTTCCATGCATCCATTCCCATTCCCTCTTGTTTAATTACACAATTAGATGAATCCTTCAGATCTCTGACAAACTTTTCCCAAAGGACATTTTTGATTTGCAGCCCAACAAGTTCAGTGACTTTTTTTCTCCTTCAAACCTCATTCCCTTTCATCTAACTGTTAGGTATTTCTTGCTGTCCCAAAGGGCTGTGGAAATCCTTGGGTTTCTCAGATTTCAATCAGTATAAACCCTGACTCTGAAACATTTCTAGCTTTCAAGTTGTAGGGCATCAGTTCTTAACCTGGACTAAGAATCTTGTTTTTGAAAAATATTTTGATAACTGTATTTCAGTATAATTGACTTCCTTTATAATCCTATGTATTTTATTTTATGTATTTAAAAACAATTTTCTTGAGAACAGTTTCATAGGCTTCCCCAGACTGGATTAAGAATCCATTTACTAGAGACATGTAGGAAACAGAAACAATAACTTAAGCATCCAGGACAGACCAACTTTGAGAAGCACTGGAGATCTGGCAAGGAAGAACTTTTATTAAAAATGCTTGGTGTGAGGAATAGCCCTATGTTGATTGCCTGGGACTTTTCAGAGTTTTGGTCCTGGAGTTAAATTTGCATATATTTTTGAACCAAAGTAGCCACCGAAAGCAGGAACTAGAGGGGCTGGGAAATACCTTTGGAAATCACTGAAGGGAACACGGCTATGGTTAGAACTGACTTAATGATAGCCAATATTTGTGAAACACTTTTAAGGTTTGCAGAGTGTTTTATATATAGGTAATCTTATTTGATTATCTCAGCAATCTTGTGAATTATGTGCTGTTGTTACTTATATTTTGCACATGAGGAAACTAAGCCTAAGAGAAGTTAATTGGTTTGCCCTGGATCATTGGACATTGACTCAGTGTCTGTGCTAAGATCTGAACTCACGTGTTATTAATCACTACTTTGTAGGGACAGCTGTGTGGCTCAGTGGATAGAGTGTTGGGCCCAAAGTCAGGAAGACCTGAGTTTAAAAGCTGGGTTACGTTGGGTAAGTCATTTAATCTGGGGATTAAAATGGGGATAATCATAGTTCCTAACTCAGAGTTGTTATGAGGATAGCATGAGCCAAGAGCTTATGCAGCCTGGCATGTAGTAGGTTTTATGTAAATGGTAGCCATGATGATGATTATGATGAGATAAGAGCTTACATAATCTGGAACATAGTAGGTTCTATATAAATGGTAGCCATGATGATGATGAGATAAGAGCTTATGCAGCCTGGCACATAGTAGGTTCTATATAAATGGTAGCCATGATGATGATGAGATAAGAGCTTATGCAGCCTGGCACATAGTAGGTTCTATATAAATGGTAGCCATGATGATGATGATGATGATGATGAGATAAGAGCTTACATAGTCTGGCACATAGTAGTCTCTATATAAATGGTAGCCAGGATGATGAGATAAGAGTTTATGCAGCCTGGCACATAGTAGGCTCTATATAAATAGTAGCTGTTATTATTATAATATCACTTTATATTATAATTAAGAAGGAGATAATTGGTTCATTCTCATTTCTCTGATACTAACAAAGAAATGAACCACTGAAATGACTGTTGGATGTATTCCATGTTCTCAGCCCCTGGCATTGGGCATCCCTCTGGCAAGTCACACTCAGAGAAGGGCAGTTCAGCAAAGGGAGCTTAGTGTGTGCAGGGAACCCCAGCCCGAGTTCCTGCGCATTCAGCGGACGGGCGGGAGCTTCCCTGGGAGACCTGCTTTAGAGGCTGGTGCTAATTCTCAGCTAACAGGACTGCTTGTAACCAGAGCAGTCAGGAAGCTCACAGTCACAGGGCCTCCGACTTGGCCGCACTGCCCACATATCAAGGCCTCAAATCTGAGAGAATACTATGTACAGTAGCGTTAGAATTGCAGATGGGAGCTCAATGGCTGTTGCCATGGAAACAGCAGCTTTGAAGTTCCAGACTTTGATGTGATTCAGTTTGTCACCCCTCCTGTCTGTGGGCTGTGTGTGTGCACATGCATGTGCACACACGTACATACATGTGCATACAGTACAGATGTGCGCTGTGTCTCTGTGCATGTGTGGCAATGTGTGCATGCATGTGTCGGTGTGTGCATGTGTCCAGGTGTGCATGTGACCTTGCTGCACACACGTGTCTGTGCATGTGTGTGCTCATGTCCATGTGCCATGTGAATATGTCTGTGTGTGTACACACATGTGTATGCATGTATGTGTGTATGTTCTTCCATGCTCAAAATAAAATTGATTTAGATTTCAAGGTGTTGGAGGGAGACACCTCATTTCTGGCAAACGGCGATTGGCTTTCTGTCACATCCTTATGGATCTAGGCAAAGGAGGAAGGGAGCTGACAGCTGATTTCTTTACATGTTCCTTCCTTCCTTCCTTGATGCTAGCCCTCCCCAAGAGTAAAAGAAACTAAGAATTGGATGACTCTCAGAATGCTTCTGTGATCCAGTGGCAGCCCCTGGAGAACGACTTTCCTGTGAGGCGTTCTTCTTTTAGAAAGGCTTCAAATTTGAACGCTTGAAACAAATAACACTTTTTAAAAAAATGACTGGATGAATGCGTGCTTCTCATAATGTAGCCCTTTTCAAGTGGGAAATGCTTGCATGCCTCAGTTGTTCAGTGTGCTTTGCTGATACCAACAAGGGAAAGGGAAAGCCAGACTTAGGGCAGAGCTTTTCTTCTTTTCTCAATAGTGTTTTACTTTTCCAAATATATGTAAAGATGGTTTCCAACATTTATTTTTGTAAGATTTTGTATTCCAAATTTTTCTTCTCCTTTCCTTATCTCTCCCCTTCCCCGAGACACCAATCAATCTGATCTAGGTTAAATATGTACAAAGATGTTTTAGAATTAAGCTAGAGTCAGTAAATGGACTAAAATTATTTGATTTAAAAAGATAGAGGGTTTTTTTTTTTGAGTTTTAAAGTAACATTTTTCTAGATCTTTTTTTGTAAACAGCTTGAATGGACAGGGGGCAGACATCCTATATTTCTCAACTTTAAGTTGGAAAACTTAAATATATGGCTATTCTCAAGGTACTAGGATAGAATATAAGAATCCCATAGTTGCATCTTATATTCTTTGCTTTATAAGTGGTAAGATCCATAGCCAGTTTCTTTTTTAGCATTATTAATAAAGGATAGAAGAAAAGTCAAAAGAAAGGTTCTGAAGGTGTGTTGAAGCTTTGACCAGACTATTAAAAGTTTTCCTTGACTGTTTTTGTGCCCTTTTCTTTTTCTGTTAACCACTGATGATGGCCTTCTTGCACTGAAAACACTAAGAAAGTTTCATTTATCTTTTTAGAACTATGGTTCTTCATTACTTCTGTGTTTTGAGGCATAGAAAAAGAGCCAGGTGGGGCAGCTAGGTGGCGCAGTAGATAGAGCACCAGCCCTGAAGTCAGGAGGACCTGAGTTCAAATCTGGTCTCAGACACGTAACAGCTGTGTGACCCTGGGCAAGTCACTTAACCCCAATTGCCTCAGCAAAAAAAAAAAAAGAGCCAGGCAAAGAGGAAGACTCTTGGTACTAGCACTTTCTGGCACCTAGAAAGGTAGATTGTAAATCTTTGCCAATTGATTGACTCAGTTGAATACAGCATATGGAAATCTGTGGTCATACTTTCAGCAAGCGCTTCTCTTAAACTTCTCTCAAACTTTGGGTTTGAGACCCCATAGGGGATCCCATAACTGAATGTGGTATCAAAGATAGTTGTAAATTGGATAGTAGTCTTTAAGGAAAGCTTGAGATAAACAGACGCCATGTATTATATTTGTATCAATTTTGGAAATAGTGGATGGCTGTGATTTTTTTTAGATGCCTCCTGTGTACCAAGAACTATGCTAAATACAAAAAAGAGGCAGAAGACAGCTCCTGCCCTTAATAAGCTTACTGTTTCATGGGGAAGACGTCATGCAAATAAGTATATATGAAGTGAGATATATACAGGATAAATAGGAAAAATTCACAAAGGTAAGGCACTAGAATTAAGAGCTGCTGGGAAAGGTTTCCTGTAAAAGAGGGACTTTTGGTAGGTGGAGATGTGGAAGGAAAGCAGTTCAGTCTTGTGGGGCAGCCATAGAAAATGTCCAGAGCTGAGAGATGGAGTGTCTTGTTCCTAAGCTCCTTGACAGAAGGAACTATCCAAATCTTTTTGTATCCCTAAAAATTAGCACAGTACCTGGCCCATAGTAGTTTCTTAATAAATGTTTATTGATTGATCAGAATAGGCAGGAATCCATCATTTGGATCATTGGATTTTGTGTGGCCAGGAGTAAGGTATGAGAATCCTCCTTCTTTGAGTGGTTTGCACTTGGCTTCTGGGTATGCAGAACTTCCTTGAGTCTAGTTATAGGTTGTAGTCTTGTCTATGATCTTGAAGTTTATGTGACTAAAATCTTCTGTATACAAGGGAGAGAGGAAGAGCATTTTATGGCATAAATCATTTTTAATTGTTTGTAACTATTGAATTCTCCCATAATATGTGTTTATTAGGTTATTTCTAAAGATGGATGGCAAGCAAATATTAAGGTGTCTAAAGGTTCTTTCACTTTTAGAAAAATACAGCTTTATGTGTCTTTTTCATAGTACTTAATCGCAAATGAGAAGCTGGGACTTATTGTCTAAGGATCAAAATAACAAACACACATGCACACACACAGACACAAAACTTTGTGAAACTCAAAATCAGTGAATTAAAATGAGACATTTTGGTTGTCTTTTAAATGTTATCAACTGGCTAGCAATAGACTTGGACAGAATTCTGCGCATTTCAATAGATAAGAGTAGACTTAATTGGTTATCTTGGCAAACTGAAGTTACATGACCAGTAGAATATTATGACTTGTCAGGATATTTATTGTTCATAAACTCAATTTTCTTCAAGTGTTTACATAACTTTTCTCCTCTAGGTATTACTAGGGTATTGTTTTGTTGCCTATGTGAAAAACATGTGTGTTTTTTTTTTCTTTTAGAAATTGTAGTAAGGAACTTTGTTAATTAAAAAATATGAACAGTAAAAGAGAATGACCTGGTTATTTTTACATTTTCCTGTAAAAACAGTCTCAGTTAAGTGAGCCACAATGAGCCATGATGTATTTCCTCCATCAGGATGGAAAATAAGCCATTTATTATTTCAGTTCTGACTCACAGTGAACCTGCTGACACTGGGATGTTTTAAAATCATAATCATAAGGAACAGGTTAGGGCAGAAACTTGGACGCTAGGCTGAGGATTACCTGCTTATTACACTGTTTTACAACTTGGATGCTTTAGGTTTTCTGGCAGAAAGTCTTAAACCTCACACACTAAACACTACCTTGTTGTACAATTGCTGTTTGCAGGTTTTAGGTGGTGCCATAGACAGATGCCTCATCATAATTACCATTTCTTAATTTCACTGTTACAGACAGTGAATAAGTTATAAGAAAAAAATGGATGTTATCTGCTTCCCCCCTTCAACTCAATAATCTTTCTCCCTACTAATGAAAAAGAGAGAGAAACAGAGACAGAAATGCAGAGAGAGACAGAGACAAAGACAGAGAGACAGAGACACTCCTGTGTATCATCAGTAGTTGTTACTGGAAACAGAACACATTTTAGATGGGAATGCTAAAGAATGATTACTATAGTAGATAGTACACATGTCTTCATTAGAATTTTGGTGTCTCCTTTTTTAGATTTGGGGAGAATGCAAGAAATATAAAAATCCCATAGAATCATGGTATTCCTTTTTTAGATTTGGGGAGAATGCAAGAAATATAAAAATCCCATAGAATCATGGTATTCCTGTTTTAGATTTGTAGAGAATGCAAAGAGAAATATGAAAATCCTATTACAACTTGAAAGTAACAAAATTACACTGTACAATATTATAGATGTTAATCCACCATTCTGGCCAAACTCTAATTGGATAATTACCCCATGGGTACCCTCCATGACCAATGGAGAAATTTGCCTTTTTTTTTTTGCCTTAGAAAGACTCTGGTTCTTTGAGCATTCTTGGGATATCTGTACAAACCTGTATTTTTTGTGGGACTGAATAATACAGTATGTGCATGTGTGTGTATATATCTACACATATGTGCCTTCATGGTAAGATTAGTACATTGTTGCACATATACGTATTGTTATGTTTATTTGATATTTAATTGCAAACTATACAAACTCACAAGAGTTTAATAGCCCCTTATATTTTTTTTTTTAACATTTGTAACTCTTCAGAACCATAATAACCCCACAAGAGGTAGAAAAGATCTGTGTATTTCCCAGAGGATAACAGATATATACAAACATGAAAGACAGACAATGGGTTTCATAGGTGGTTTAGTAGATAAGAGTCTGGACCTGGAATTAGAAGAGTTCAAATTCTGCCTCAGAAAATTACAAGTTTGAGTGACCCTGGGCAAGTCTGTTTACCTCTGTTTCCATGATTGTAAACTAGATATAACTCTTACTTCCTGGGGTTGTTGTAAGGATCAAATACAATAATGCTTGTAATCCTTTGCAAACCTTAAAATGATATATCATTGTTATTTATCCCAAACCACTTGTGTTACATTTGATTCTCATGCAGCCCTGTGAAGGATTTGCTATTATTGTCTTCATTTTATTATTATTACTACTAATAAGAGACATTACTTCAGTACTGTTTCAAGGTTTGCAAAGTCCCTTATATGGTCTCACTTGCAACTCAGAACAACCTTGTAAGGTCATTGCTATTATTATCACCCCTATTTTAAAGAAAAGGAGACTGAGGCTGATGGAGATTAAATGACTTTCTAAGTATTACTCAGCTACTTAGTCTTATGAGGGAACCTATAAGCCCGTCTCTCTGATTCCAAGTCTGGCACTAGCCAGTGTGCTAGGTGGCTTCTAAACACAGCAGTCTGCTCTGTTTCTGCTCAGTATTCCTTCTTCTCCAGATGACTGCACAGAATGAAAATTTTAATTATTCCAGTATAATTTGATCTCAGATTTCCTGAGGTAGAAAGAATTAAATTTTATTTTTTAAAAAATAATAATTACAAGCAGTTTGAAGCAATAGTAAACTATATTCTAGGAGAAAAATCACAAAGTTGTGATAAATTTGACTAAAATTTTAAATAAATGTTAGAGTTTTAAAACTGCTATGGGATTAGAATACTCTGGAAAGTTAAAAAAGTTTAAAATATGCCTACTAGACTTTAGAATCCCTCTGTCTTGAAGTTTGTGAACTAATAGCAGTTGTTTTCAACTTTAGTATCTGTATTATTGAGGGATGAACAGGTATATTATGTAGATCCTATTTGACACATTTTTTTTGGATCTGCCATATGAGCTGAATATTGTGTTAAGTACTATTGCTAATGATAGTGATAAGTAGTTCAATATGGAAGTGAATCAATCCTTCTCCCACCATTGATGATCTCATTTACCCACCACCTTAATGGTCTAGAAGATGATATTCTAAGTTGGGGAAGTGTTGCTTTATGAAGGAACTTTGACTAAAATGTAACCTAAAATGTAAACTGGGGATCATGACTGTGAGGGTCATAGATGTAGGATTTTTTAATCAGTAAATGTTTGATTTGCATGCCTATTTTTTATATCTGTATTCTTGGGGTTGTGAATAAATGTCTTGAGCAAAAAGGGGTCATAAGTAGGGAAAGTTTAAGAAATATAGGAGGAAATATAGGAATATAGGAGGAAAAAACAAAGTACATGAAGGCAAACTTGGAAAGTGAGCAGAGAGATAACTGAGAGGGCATCTTTTTATTTAGAGGCTGGACATCCCTAAAAGTTATGATCAAAACAGTTCTTCATATAGCATATATAGCCAGGTAGTATAGTGGATATAGCATTAGGTTTAGAGACAGGAAGACCTGTCCCTAAATCTGCCTTTTGGTATTTACTGGTCTTGTGATCCTGAGCAAGTGGTGCATCTTATGTCTGCCTCAGTTTCTGCATTTCTAAAATAGGGATAGCCCCTCCCCCATTGTTGTGGTGAAGATCAAATGAAATATCTGCAAAGCATTTGGTTTAATAGTAGGTATTTAATTGATGCTTGTTCTTTCCTTCTGCCCATTGTGGTCTTTCGTTAACTTTGAAATACTACAGAGACTTCTCCTTAGTAATATTTTGTCAGTTCAACAAACAGGAGTAATTGATGGACTTAAAGCGGAAGGTCCTGGGGATACAGAGACAAAGATGGAAATAGGTCCTGCCTTGTAGTTGCCACTCTTGTAAGGGAGGGATAGGAGATAAAGGCAGGAATAATACAAGTAGAGTTAGAAGAGGGAAACTTGAGGATGGAGAGAGCACCAGCAGTTGGGGAGATGGACTTTGGTGGGGGAGATGGCCCTGAATTAGTTCCTGAAGAAATGCAATGTCGGTGAAGAACAAGCGATCATGAGGAATGGTCTGTGAGGATTCATGGAGGGAAGACAGAACACTGAGTTCACAGAATGGCTAGGCTTCCAGTGTGCTTGGAACATAGAGTGTGAAAGGGAGTATTATGAAAGAGTCTGGAAAGTTAGGGGAGAAAGGCTGTGGCAGGTGTTAAAGGCCAGGCTAAGAAGCTTGGCTTTTGTCCTACATTGCCTAAGAGCAATGGAAGAGCTTTTGAGCTGAGGAGTGACATGGTCAGAGGTGCTCCTTAAGAATGTTCTTTTGGTGGATTGGAAAAAAGAGCATGAGTCCAGAAACGAGGAGGTCAGTTAGGAAGTTATCACTGTAGTCCAGACAAGAGGTGATTATAAGAGTGGTTGGGAGGAAGGAGTGATGGATGGTCAACAGTATCAAAAGCTGGAAGGTCAGAGAGGACAAAGCCTGGGGAACAGTCCCTGGCTCTAGCCCTTCCACGACTTCCCCGTCTCGTCTGTCCAGATGGGGACTGATTTTTGAGTTATGTCCCTCAAGACTTAATCTGAATAAGATCACATAAGGCAGCACAGTAGAAAAAGCTTGGGCAAGGAGCCGGGAGATCCGACTATGTCACCTCAGGCAAATAGCTTGTCGTCTCTGAGTCTCAGTTTACTCATCATTAAAATGGGGGGCTTGACTTAGGTGGTTGCCAGTGTGCAACCTGTCTGTATATTTATAACTTCTTGTTTTATGCTATGAAGGAAAGGCAGACTGGAAAAATGAAATGATTTAAGGGGAACTAGGGATCTTAGAAAAGAATGAAAACGGTGAATGTGTTAATTTGATTAATGGTAGTTTGCCACACTTATGGAAGCACAGAGCTCATTTCCAAACTGGAAATGTTTCTAGTATGATTTTGGCAACAGAATCTCATTGTAGGATTAACCAAAGAAGTATTCCTGGGAGATGATTTTTGTTGCTTCCATAACTCATGAAGGGATCTACTAAGGTCTGGAAGGATTGTGATTTCCATTGGTAGAAGGAATATCCAAATTAGTGTAGGCAGATGTAGCTCTTTTGAAGTATGAAAAAAGGGCATGGGTCTTTGGTCTAATTTAAAATTACTTAGTTTGGGATAATAAGTGTTATAGTAGGAACAGTGCCATGAAATGAAGAAGCTAGAAATAGAATCTTTGTGAAGGAGAAGAAAAAAAGCCTATTGGGAAGGCTCTCAACTGATGTAAATTACTCCAAGAAAAGAGTATTGAAATCCCCCTTTATTTATTTATTTTTTTATTAAAACTTTTTATTTGCAAAACATATGTATGGGTAATTCTTCAATATTAACCCTTACAAAGCTTTCTGTTACAAATTTCCCCCCCCTACTCCCCACCCCTCCCCTAGATGGCAGGATATCCACTACATGTTAATTATGTTAAAATACTTGACAAATCGAATATATGTATACATATTTCCATACTTATCATTTTTGTGCAAGAAAAATCGTGTCTTCAAGAAAAAAAATCTGAGAAGGGAAACATAATGCAAGCAAACATCAATAGAGAGCATGAAAATGTTATGTTGTGGTCCACATTTCACATCCCACTATTTGGGTGTATATGGCTTTCTTCACTGACCAATTGGCAATGGTTTGAAACATTTCATTGTTGAAGAGAGCCATGTCCATCAGAATTGATCATCATATAGTATTGTTGTTGCTGTGTATAATGATCTCCTGGTTCTGCTCATTTCACTCAGCATCAGTTCATGCAAGTCTCTCCAGGTCTCTCTGAAATCATCCTGCTGGTCATTTCTCACAGAACAATAATATTCCATAACATTCATATACCATAATTTGTTCAGCCATTCTCCAATTGATGGGCATCCATTCAGTTTCCAGTTTCTAGCCACTACAAAAAGGGCTGCCACAAACATTCTTGCACATGTGGGGCCCTTTCCTTCCTTTATGGAAATCCCCCTTTATTTTATAATTTTCTTTGAGTAATTCTTATGACTGCTCTTCTGTCGTTACTTTGATTTTGTTCATACAGTAACAGTTATCTAGAGACCTTATGTTGTGGTGGCAAAAAATGGCACCCAGACCTGTTTTCAGAGATCTAGAGCCTTCCTTCTCCATTTATTCCAATCATGGTGAAACCGTGCGCAATCAGTCACATGCCCAGTAATCATAGGTCGTTTGACATAATGTGCAAAGGACCAAGCTAGGTGATGGGCTCTAGGTGCAAAGATAATGAAGGCATATTTTTGCCCACATGCAGTTTATGTGATTGATATCTAATGCTTGAATTGATGTCAAAGCATGATAGAACTATATTTCTATAAAGTAAAAGCATACACACACTAGTGAAACCCTCTTAATCACTGAAAGAAGTCACATTGGCTTTGAGCTCCATTTTCACTTTCTTTATAAGTTTTTAGGATTTTGACTAAATAGGACAGGTAGCAGTAAGTACCACAATATTATTAGTGTTTTTTAATTTTTTTAAATTTATCTTTTAGTGCTTAGAGTATATGGTTTGTTTAGAATTCAGAATATATAGTTTGTTGGCCAGGGTTCAATTATGTATAATTATGAGTATCTTAGTATAGTGATTATTTTCTAAAGTAGTTAAATAATACTGGTTATTTTTTTAATCATTTCTATCGTGGTTTTATAGCAACATACCTAAAACATATTCTTAGCTTCATACCTTTTTTTGTGATGGTCATTTATCAAATGACACAGGAAAGCTGATTGCTGTTGTTTAGAGATAGAGTAAGAAGACTTAAGGATCTAGTTCCAACTCTTCTGCTTTCTAGATTCTACATCTGGTACAAAGTAACAGTCTCCGTTATCTTCAATTTTTTTATTTGAAGAACAAGGAATAATAATTCTTATATTAACTACTACTTCAAGGGTTGTTATGAAGAAAAATCTTCAAAGTTGTGTGTACATGTGTTTATATAAAGGTAATATACATATGTGTATATATGTACATAGTCATGCAACACATTTTCAAGTGTGTATAGATGTGAAGTTATTATATTTTTGTTCTGCCTTCATACAAGACACATCAAAGTAGCATATCCTTCTCTGGTGTATTCTGTTGCTTTACTGGCCATATTTTCGTATCTGTCATAAACTTTTTCTGGCTGGTTGATAGATTGGCTCCTAGTAGTTATTCATAGTAATGAGGATATTCTGTATATATTACATAGTATGGAGTGATGAAAAAAATTCTAGATTTGGGGTCAGAAACCTGAATTTCTCTTGGCTTTCACCAGCTTTATGACTTTGGGAAAGTTACTTGAATACTTCTCAAGGTCTCAGTTTCTTCATCTTTTGAAATGAGGGGATTGGAGGAGGTCATATCTGACGTCCCTTCCAGCTCCAACTCCTCTAATGATTTGAGGAAGCATTATACCAGACATGGCCCCTATCTTTAGGCCTTAATGAACTCTACATCTGCAAGAATGGCTTGCGTAGTTTAGCTGGAACACAAAAAATATACTCCTATATCTGCTCAGGATAGAACTACTTATTTAAGGCTATTTTTTTCCCTGAGTGATTCTTTGGAGTTTTATTTTTCTATTTAATTATTTACTTCTCTAAATATTCATTTTAAAATTGGGCTTAATATTTCCTTTTATCTAGAATGTATTTGATTTCCATCATTAGAAAGGTCTAAAGAGTTTTTTAAATTACCTATCTTTTAGCTTTACAGATATGTATGTTTAAAATATTTGAGTTATAAATCTCTTTTTTAACATGAGGGAAAGTATATTCAGAATTTTCTAATTTTGATATAGTTAGCAAAAATTACTTTACGGAAATGCCTTTTTGTAAGGAAATGGGGACATGAATATGTTAAAAAATAGCCGTTCTCTTTTTTAATAAAAAGTATACCAAGTAATACGTGCTGCTCTTAAATTATGAAAACACGGGTTTTTGTTTTCCATGGCATTTACCAAATGAGAAAATTAGTAACAAAATTTTTGTCTCTGAGATGGTCCAGGATTTAAGAAAGGATTTATTTTATTGCTTAGGAACCTATCAGTTTTTAGAATTGAGAATTAACACATGGTTCTAGAATAGCTATTTGTCTCCCCACATGGATACCAGTTTTAGTATTTGCTTGAAAAATGAATACTTTAACAGAGTGACATATATACAGTTGGTTATTTTAAGGAGGATGGTTTAGGGATGAGAGTATTTTTTTATGACAACATGAATGAATATCGAGTTCTGTGTGTATTGTTTATAAGCCAGATTCTTTATGGAGTTGATGTAGCTGGGGTGCAATGTCTTTGGAAAAGTACTGAGCTGATTTGGAATCAAGGATTTTATATTCTGGGTTCCTGCTTTGATTCTATGCTTTATATTACTTGTATGAACATTTTTTGCAGGTTACCTAACTTCTTTGAGCCTCAGTTTACTCATCTGTAAGATAATGGAACTGGGTTATGTGGTCTGTAAGGTTCTTTACATCTTCAAGTCCTCCAGGATCTTGTGTTTCAAGGAAAATTCCCAGGATTTTGATTGTTCCAATTACTTTAGGAAAAGCTTGTGATTATAATACAGTCAATTATTGGTTACAGGTTTTATGGATCCTCATAGCCTAGCCAAGTTTGAGATTGCTCCTGACCCCCAGTCTCTACACATCAAGCACATGAGAATTTTGTTACAGCTTAATACCTAGATGATGTGTTAGAAAGTTCTGGTGCCAGAAAACTGGGGCTCAAATTCTGCATTTGATCTTTACTACCTGATTGAACAAGAAACCTAATTTTCCTGGGCTCCAATTTCTCCTTCATAAAATGAGAGGACTGGAACTAGATGGCCTCTGAAGGCCCTTCCAACTCATTATCCCTGATCCTATAAATCTCATTTTTATATTTGTGTTATTAGTAAAATATAATTAGGAAGGCGAATGTGCTAAAAAAAACATTTTGTCACCCAGTAGAAGTGAATCTTGGGTTATTTGTGCTGCATTAGTGAGGTAGTGGAGAGCTGATACATAGAAACATGTGAGAATATAAATAAGTGAGTTCCTCTATAAATATTTGAGCACTATACACAGATAGCAACATTACAGATACCAGGTCGCTAGGTGGCATGTTGGGTGGCTTGCTGGACTTGGAGTCAGGATGATGGGAATTTGCATCCTGCCTCAAAAGCACTTGACCTCTGTTTGTTTCAGTTTCTTCCTCTGGAAAATGGGGATAATAATAAGTGAGAATCACATGACATAATACGTGTAAATCATTTTGCAAAATGCTTTGCAAACTTTCAAGTACTAAAGTGGTAGCTGCTGCTGTTGCTGTGCTGGAGCAGCTAAGTTCCAGTGGACAGCCTGGGCCTTGAAGGCCTGAGGGGGGGCTTCAGACTTAGTAGCCGGCTGCCTGAGGGTCTTCCTGTCATTGACACCATGCCATTCTGTCACAACTGAACAAGTTTTTAATCGAGCCATTGAGACCTGTTTGACTGTTCCCTTGAGGGGCCCTCTGGCTAGGTGGTAGGACAAGGCTGCCAAGTGTTGGCTAATTTCAGGGTCCTTCAGCTCTTCCTGTTTTGGGGGGGGGGAGTGGTCTCAGTGAAATGATCTGTGTTCCATTACAGATTGAGGCCTTAGATTTAAATGGGCAGTGGCGTTGAAGGTATAACTGACAAGGACTTTAGAGGTGCTGTGCTAGTTAGAGATAGAGATTAAAACACGGAAATGATGTCATTTAAGAGGTCTTCTTCCTAAAAATAGTAGGAGTACTGTCCTCTTGTGTGTCTAAATGTATGTGAATATGTAAATAAGTTTCCCTTCCCCTCCCTTCCAACACACACAGGTTGAATAGTGGCTAGAATTAGAACTGTGTCAGCAATGCTGGAAGTAAGCACCCTCCTGCATAAATGCTGTAGAAATATGGGTTGACATGCCATGTCTTTTTCCGTTATTTCAAGTAATTGAGCTAGCAACTTCATAGGGGTTTGAGATTTTGGCTTCAATCACTCGGATCAACTGAAAAGGGCATTGATAGTGGGAGCCCGGGGGAAAGCCTCTCTCAGGGGCTCTGGTGGCGCTGCTTGCTAAGAGAGCTGTAGAATGGCCGCTCATCTGTGACCAAAGCGGGAATGGGTAATCACGCCAGGCTACAGTAAGGCCATTATGCTGGGCTGATGAGGACTGTGGCCTTGACCAAAAAGAATTCTCCAGAGGATCCTGGGCAGGGAGACATGGGAATTAATGGGGCTATGGCAGCCTAAATGCCTCTTTCTGTTGTGGCTGTTAGGCAGAGTGTCTCCCTATCCTTCTCTGTCTCCCTATCTCTTCCTCTCTGTCTCTATTTGTCTCTCTCTGTCCCTGTCTCTCTCTCCTTTTTCCTCCCTCCTTTTCTCCTTCCCTTCCCCCTCTCTGTCTCTGTCTCTGTCTCTATCTCTGTCTCTGTCTCTCCTTTCCTCCTTCCTTCCTTCTCTCCTCTCCTCTCTCTGTCTCTGTCTCTGTCTTTCTCTCTGTGTGTGTCTCTGTCTGTCTATCTCTGTTTCTCCTTTCCTCCTTCCCTCCCCTTCTCTCTATCTCTCTGTCTTTGTCTTTCTTTGTCTCTCTCTCTCTTTCTGTCTCTCTGTCTCTCTCTCTCCTTTCCTCCTTCCCTCCTTCCCTCCCCTCTTGTCTCTCTGTCTCTGTGTCTGTCTCTCTCCTTTCCTCCTTCCTTCCTTCTCTCCCCTCCTCTTTAACTCTCTCTCTGTTGGTCAGTCTATCTCTGTCTGTCTGTCTCTCCCTCCTTCCTTCTTTCCCTCCCCTCCTCTCTGTCTCTGTCTGTCTGTCTCTGTCTCTTTTTTTCTCTCCTTTCTATTCCCCGCCCCCTCCCCCCCCCGTTAATTCCATTTTCATTCTAGTTTTCATTGAACAAATGCTCTGATCATGCCACCTTTCTCCCCACCTCAGAAGCATGTGTTAATGGGCTTGATAATTTGAACTTTTATATTTCTTATAAGGGAAGGGTTTGACAATTGAGAGAGACTTTCATACTTTTCTTTTAAGACCTTCATCTTCTATCTCTTTTAACAGCTCCTTAACATTCACAGCAGTTATTATTGTTTTGTCTAAAGCACTATTTGATTGGTAGCAAAAATAACGCTTGTGTTAATTCTGTCTCTTGACTATACATGTCCCAGTTTCTACAATCAGACTCACCTTCAAAAACATGTTTAATAAATTAGGGCAAGGACCTAACCTGTCTTTAAAGTTGTAGGGAACTCATGACAAATTTTGCTTTAGTTTTTAGTATCTCACATTTTATTTGAAAGTTAATTTGGTCTTACTGTGGTAGGATGATTGAAAGAAAATAAATGAAAAGAGAAATCTTTGCCTCTTAGAAAGGGCTTGCTGACATCACTTTGGGTGGTATCTCAGCTCTGAAAGCCTCACATCATTTATGTTGAGAATGAAATAGAAAGAAGTATGTCATTAGAGAAGAACTGGGATGGAAAGGGAATGGAGCTCAGATTCCAGTTTGTAGGGTCTGGCCCAGTTGATACCTGAGGGGTATCTATTGATACCCCTCAGCAGCTTCTTTGCAAATTGTGGTTTTAAAGAATTGCCTAGGGCACTGAAAGGTTCAGAGTCTTGCCCATGGTCACAGCTAATATGTGTAATATGTGTCCAAGGCATGACCATTTGTTCAGATGTTTCTGACTCCCAGGAAAACCTTGAATCATATTGGGCCATGCCATCATTATTATAATTTTTTTTCATTTTTTATTTTTGCGAAGCAAATTGGGGTTAAGTGGATTGCTCAGGGTCATACAGCAAGGAAGTGTTGCATGACTGAGGCCCGATTTGAACTCCAGGGCTGGTGCTCTATTCACTGAGCCACCTAGCTGCACCCATTATTATGATTACATAGCACTATGTTAATCCTTTTAAAGGACTTCAGATATCTGAAAACTTAAATGAATTTGCTATAAGGAGTTAAATTATCATTCATTAATAGGTTTGGAGTGACTAAGGTCCTTTCCTTTCTCTAGGGATGCTTAGAATTTTCCTCTCCTATTTAATGATTTGCCCAACCAACTGAGCTGATATTTGCACCATGATACATTCATTCCCTCTCTGACTCCAGAACCAGTGCTTTTTCTCCTATTGAAACCTACCTTCTTCTTTCTCTGCAGATTCTAGGTTGAAAATATTGGCTGGGCAAGTGTGTAGGAGGGATCCTTTTCACTGCTTGATTCTATATTAAATAGCAGTAGAAAAACGAAAGGGCTTTTGTTAGGACTCTTGTGAGATGAATCAGGAAGGAGAAGAAGCTCTGGGTGGAAGCAGTTGGTTGTAATCTTGGAAGTGGAAGCAGATGGACCCATCTCCTGGGCTAAGGAAGGAAGAGTGACTGGGGAAGAAGCTGGCGTGAGGAAGTGATCAGGACTTTTTACTCTGAGAAGCTCCAATCCCAGGTTGCTTCTCATACCATAACTCCTTGGAATCTACTTTTCTGCTTCTCATCCCATTTGCTTCCACTGGTACCTAATTGGGGCAGCTAGATAGAGTGTTGGGCCTGGAGTCAGGATGACTTCCCTCTATGAGTTCAAATCTGGCTTCAGACACTTACTAGCTGTGTAAGCCTGAGATTCACCCTGTTTGCCTCAGTTTCCTCATCTGTAAAATGATCTGGAGAAGGAAATGAAAAACTGCATCAATATCCCTACCAAGGAAATCCCAAATGGGATCATGAAGAGTCAAACAGGACTGAAAAATGACCAAATAACAACATGTACCTAATTAATTACTAACTGTATTAACTGAATGCAATCTGTATAAAGAAGGTATGAGGTTAATTGCTTCAGAAATACAACTCCTCGTAGATACAGATATGTTAAAAAAAATTTGACAGTTCTCGCATTTCAACTTAATTTGAAATAAAGCTTGTCACAGAACCTCAGAGTTTGTAAAGTCCTCGGTAGTAATCAGTTCTAATTTGTAATCTCCTCTGCAGAATCTTTGACGCGTTGTCCTCCCAAGTGACCACAAGGCTCAGTGGATAGAACGAAGGCTGTCAGGAAGACATGAGTTCAACTCCTGCCTCAGATCCTTATTTGCTCTGTGATTCTGAGCAAGTTATTTAGCTACGTCTGCCTCAGTTTCCTCATCTGTAAAATTGAAGTAATAATAGCACTTACTTCTCAGCATTGTTGTGATAATAAAATGAGATAGTATTTGTAATTTGTTGCTGTTGCTGTTGAGTCATTTCAATCATGTCTAACCCTCTGTGACCCCACTTGGGGTTTTCTTGGCAGAGATACTGGAGTGATTTGCCATTTCCTTCTCCAGCTCATTTTATGTTTGAGGAAACTGAGGCAAACAAAGTTAAGTGACTCACTCACAGCAAGTATGTAAGGTCAGATTTGAATTCAGGTCCTCATGACTCCAGAGCCAGTGCTCTATCAAACATTATATAAATAGTAGCTGTTACTCTCAGTAATAATTATCATCATCATCATCAATATTATTATTTTTATCATCCTAGGCAATCCAGTCCACACCTGGTTAGCTCTCACGGTGAGAAAGTTTTTGCTTAGATTAGCAGCCCTGCTTGTCCTGCCCTTGTCCCTGGGGCTAAGAATAAGTGTTTCTATAGGGCAGACCTGCAGAGGTTTGAATTCAAGTGCCCTTACCACAGACCATAGGACAGGGATGGAGCTTGGAGGCTGTCTAGTCCATTGCCTTCATTTTGCTGAGGAAAACCCCGAGGCCCAGAGAAGTGAAAGAGCCCCCAGGTCACAGCCAACAGGTGTGACAGGGGTTCAAGCTGAGCAGGGGCATACAGTGGGGCTGTCAGTCTCATCCCATACCTCTTGGGTCTCAGGTGGCATTAGCTCTCTTGGCTGATTCCTATTAGGTCGATTCCTAACTTCCGGTCCACTAAAACCTACTGAATTTTTTCTCATGGATTCTAGCTGTGTCTCCCCTATTCTATTCCTATTGGTTTTTTGGATCTCAAGTAATAGGACTCTGGATATCTTCCTTTAAGGAGTCATCCTAGTTTTAGTTCATTTTAGTCCTTAGTGACAGCCTGTAAAGATTCTTTTGGATGCAGGTTCTCTTGTCTACCTTGGGTGCGAGTTCTGCCTGTTGCATGCAGGTTTCCCAAGCCTTCCATTGGTGGGTTCTTAGAAGTCAGACATCAGTGTTGGACTGCACAGTTCCAGAGATCCCCGGGACACCTAACACCAGAGTTCCCTCCCAATTGCCCTCACCGCACATTGAACCACTTCTGATATCTAGCTAACTGGATGATCATCTGCCTCTCTTGCCTTTGCATCTTGTCCATGAGGATAGAATAAAAGACTTTATCAAGTGTTCAAATCCAGCTAGGCTGTGTCTACTCTGGTCCAAACATAAAATCTGAATTCATGTAGCCTGACCCCATTGTTTCATAGATGGGAAACTAAGACCCAGAGAGAGGTAAATAATGTGTATCAGGTCACAGAAGTAGTAAATGTGTGTCCAGAGCTGGCATCTGCATCTGAGCCCCTATCCTCTTCACTACGAATCCATTCCCCTTTATTTTGCACCATATTAAGAGACACATTGAAGTGTTGAGATTTGCATTTGGACAAATAAAAATGTTCATTTTTGTTAGAGGGATTTAATGAAATGAATAACTATAACAAGAATAATCATAATGCTTAACATTTATATAGTGCTTTAGAAATATCTCATTTTAATCTTCACAGTAATCTTGAAAGGTTGACTCTATTATTAATCACCCCAGATAAGAAACTGAGGCAGACAGCGATATTGAGTGTTTCTCCTACTATCTTACAGTTAGTAAGTGTCTGAGGCTGGATTTGAACTCAGTCCTTTCTGGCTCAAGGTCTTGCATTTAATACATTGTGCCAGTCAGCTACATCTAATGATATGCACTGTTATCACTGATGTTATAATCAAAACAATTAGTATTGAATTTTTTTCATTTATTCACAATTGAGACATTATAGAAACATGACATTATTATTTAAAATTTTGTTAAATACCATCAGAAATATGACATTATTATTTAGAATTTTGTGAAAAACTCCTAAAGTTACTATGTGCTACATAGGAAAAGTACATTGACCACAGCCCTAGGTTTTTTGGACTTGTTGATCATAACCTAAAGGATGATATAGATATTATTTGTTGTTATTCATCAAAGCATAGACGTGCATTGTTGAAGGCTCTATATACTAGCAAAGATTAAATTTTAGCAAATTTGGCCATTTTGGAAAGGCTTTGAATAGTGTTCAAATCCAGCTGGTCCAAATATAAAATCTGAATTCATTTAGCCTGACCCCATTGTTTTACAGATGGGAAAGCTTTGAATGCAGGTCCTGATGACCTATCAGGGAACCACCCCTTCAAAAAATGGAGAAACTTAATCACCACTAAGTTGGCCACCAGGTGATAAACTCGTTTGCCATAGCAATCCAGTAACAAAAATAACCTGAAACTGTCTGATATATTATTGTATATCTTCTACATAGCTCAAACATGCTTGCATATATTATCAACCCTATTCAGATATGTTACTATATCATAGCTTTATAAGCTTCAGTTTTTGTTTACTACATCATCATAATCATCACCACCACACTGGTAGATGTAATAGTGGAAGGCTGTTAACATCAGGATTTCTACAGGATGCAGGATACCAGGAAGCTTCTGGCTGGAGACTGGACCAGAGCAGTTTTAACTATGTAAAGGGAGATACAGCCTTTAGAGTTAGAAAGGGGGAGTCTGAAATAATTTAATCCAGTCCCTTTGTTTTAGAGGTGTGGAAGATTGCAATCTACAGAATTTAAGTGACTTGCCCAAGTCATATTGGTAGTAATTTACAAAGCTGGACTTTCAGTGTAGGAATTCCAACTCCAAATTCAGTGCTTTTCCTTTAAATCTGTATTGGTGATATGTAAATAGTTAGATTCTCCCATTTTATAAACAATTTGCTAGGAATAAATTACATACTTTGGCAGAAGTATTAATTCTTAGAAGACTCTAGGGTACTATTTAGTGTGCTTAAACATTCATTTACAAAGTTTAGTGTACTGAAGCAGTAATTTCTTAAGTGGTGCCTTGAAGAGGCTGGAAAGAGTTAATGGCGCTTCTGTAGTGCCCTACATTTCCTGGGACACACTGAATTAGCATTTGCAATTATTGGACCAAAACAATCAACTGTTTAGGGAATGTGTCCAATAGGGTGTGATTCTATCTTTATACCAATCTGGTTTTCATCCTACCTCTCTACCCCTTCTTTCTTCGTCCTTTTTATGATTCCTTCTTCCTTTTCTTGATTCCCATGTTTTAACACATTTTTTCTTTGACTTTTCTTCCCTAATTTTTTCTTCTATGGAGATTTTAATCTAATCTCATGGTTTCAACTATTTTATCTATTAGATGTGTCCCCACACTACATTTGCAGTTCTGACTTTTATTTCCCCAGTATCATAGTGTTGAATAATTTTTTTGGATGCCTTATTGTTCATTTTAAATTTCATATGTCTAAAGCTGAATTTGTCTTTTTCCTTCTTGACTTCCTTTTTCTACTAATGCTAAGTCTTCAAACCTTACCTCTGGTTCTGCATTTTCTCTTGGGTGCCCATATGTAATCAGTCATTGAGTATCACCAATTCTTCCTTTGGTAACTACTTAATTTCTATGTCTACACAATTTTTTTTTTTTTAGTTCATTTGTTTTAAGCCAAATTTTACCCATCTTTCAGAAATCAACTCTTGATGGTATAGTACTTTTAAATTCTTTCCTAACCACCTAGGCCTTTACCTCTTCTCAAATCCTATGGCAGTTATTGTCCATAAAGTACACTTGATGTTAAATAATAATGCAGTACCTTATAGCATCTTTTTATATATCTTGAATGCATCTCTTATGATTTAACCTTTAAAATGTGTATATCTTATTTCCCCATGTATAGATTAATCTTTCCAAAATACTTAATTATGCCAGCTAATATGGTTCTTGGAGCATGGTAGCTAATTAATGTGTTGATTTATTGATTTGTTTAGGGGTACTTAACATAATTTGGGGTCCTTACTCAAGAAATGTGATCATTGGTAATGATGCTACAGAAAGTGTCCTAGTCAACTTGTAATTGATTTCAAGATAAATTCCTGTGGAGAAATTAAGTAACATACCACGCAAAGATTTTTTGGGGTCTGAAGTCCTTTTGAAAATATATGTATATATTCATATGTATGCATATATATCAGTCAATTTAAGATGAAGCATTTTATATAAAAGAATATATTATAAGTCTTTTGGTTATTGAGTATTCATAAACATTCCTCTAATAAATTTCTTTCTCGACCTTTTAAAGATGCTAGAAATATTAGAAGATGATTTGCATATTAGAATACCAAGACCATTGTATTGTCTATAAATGCTGGATTAACTGCTTAGTTGACACTTTCATGTAAAATGTTTTAAGAGAAAGTGCCATACAATTTAGAATACCATGCCAACATCAAAATGAATTATCAGAATTTGCAATTTACACGCCCAAATGGCTTTCCATGACTTTGTAAAATCTCAGAAGGCAATAAAACCACTTAATCTGTTGAAATGAAGTTTTCTTGTCTTGCTCTCCATAAGGTCCTCTTTTTCTAATGCTGTATATATTGCAACTCCACTCAGTTCCTCTATGCTTTTATTCTTGTGGGCAACTTCTCCATATCTTAATTTAATAGGTATTTTCTTATATTATTTGTGGTCAAAAGAAATCATCACCTGGTGGCCTTCTGGTGATGAGCCTTCTCTGAAATAAAGTAGGCTGGTCCTTGGAAGGTCCATACACATGTACACCCATTCTCTGTCTTTATCTCTTTTATGAAGATTTCCTTTCAAGGTGAAAGAGGGGCTACTACCTTCATTGTTGAAACAAGCATTCACACCCACAAAAATCATGGCTCCTTAATATGAAAGTAAATAATCACACCAGAATTCCATTCAGTAGAATCTCTTCTTTATAAGCATTGGTGACATAGATTATTTTTACACTTAGAGTGAGAAGACAGAATAATTTACTAGAAGCTCAGTTTGTTTCTCTCTTCCCTCCCTTTCTTTTAGAAAGAGGGAGATCCAGAGCTTTTAGGCTCATGTGACCCTAAATAAGTCATGTAGCCACTCAGTGCTCTAGACAAACCCTCTTAATGTTGCAAACTGCAGAGAAGGCCCTGACCTGGATGACAAAAGATTCTCCATTTTGAAACTCCCTATATCACTGAAAACAAGTTCTATTTCTATCCTTAAGTTCCTTTCTTTGGAACCAGAGATTATTACTGTTATTTGTTTTGTTTTGTTTTATTTTTTAGTTCATTGTTCTCCTTTGACCATACACACATTTTTATATTATATATTATAATGTTACATATTATATATTTATATTATTGTATAGATACACACAAACATATGTGTATATATGTGTATCTATAGGTATCTGAATGCGTGTACATATGACATTTTAACATACACACGTGTGCATGTGCACACATGGTATGTTACATATGCCATATTTATTACCTATTCTATATATCATACATTATGTGTGTATATATCTATATAGCTAGATTCTCTTTCTGTCTGTCTGATATATTTTCCCTGGTTGAATTTCACCAATAATTTGACTTGTGGCTTAGTCAGTTAACAAGCATTTATTAATCATTTCCTACCTACTAGGCCCTTTGCTAAGGGCTGGGAATCCAGAGAGCCATACTGGCCCTGCCTTCCCAGAGCCATCAGCAGACAGCACTCTAAGGCCCAGGGGCTGGGCATGGGAGGTCACCTGCGAGGGAGGGGTGGGGAATGGAGCCGGAGGCTAAGAGGACAAGTCCATCTGTGGGAGCTCTGGGGAAGCTTGTTCCTCCTCTGTAGGCAAGCCTGTTTGAGGCCTGAAGTCCTAGACGCTTAGATGATTAAATTTCTTAATGAAGATTTTCTAACACACCTAATGTCTTTCAAAAGGCCCTTTCAGCTGAGGGAGGTCCTGTGGGCTGGGAGAGAGAGGAGCTTTCACGCCTCCGAACAGAGCCCCTTAGATCCTGGCTGTGTTTGCAGGGAGCCTTCCATGGCCCTCTGCTGTTTACTTTTTGTCCTGAATCAGCAGAAGAGACTCGTCCGTCCCAGCACAGGCTCCCTTCATCTAAAGGGGAAAAATAAGATTTCCTCTGGGGGTAGCCAGGCAGTCTCTAATTCTGATGCTTAAAGCTGATGGAGTTGTTCCTTTACTGGGGGCTTGGGAAAAGACCCGGCATTTATAGGGGATGATACTTTTCTCCTGGGGAAGGTCCTCCTTACTCACGACCTCAGAAACTGTGGGGTTTAGCTGGTTTTGCTCTTTCAGAGTTCATAGGCCTGAAGTCATCCTGATGGCTTGACTAGGAATCATTCAAATGGTTTTTTAGACCTGATTTAGAGACTCATAAGGCACACCAAAGTGAATGTGTCCATCTACAGTAAAGTGTTCTGACCTGTGGCGCTTCAAGTCTGTTTTAAGGAAGTGGGAATGGGATGTAGGGAGATCCACCCTAATCCATCCCTCCCATAAAGAAAGTTGGCCATCGTGTGTGTGTGTGTGTGTGTGTGTGTGTGTGTGTGTGTGTGTGTGTGT
>JAJPUD010002285.1:320666-335401 GCA_023553655.1 Myrmecobius fasciatus
TGTGTGTGTGTGTGTGTGTGTGTGTGTGTGTGTTTGTATTGCTGGGGATAGTTGGGGAGTAAAGTTTAGGAAATTTGCAAGTGAAGTTGACATTTCTTCATTTTTTGACACTGCTTCAATTTTTTTTCTTTCTGGAAAACAACCCAGTGAGTCTTAAGTGAAAATCATGAATTTTAAACCTAGTTTGATTTTATCTATGTTTTTTCATCATGTTTTCATATATCACCTTTTGAATTTAATGCTTTTGTGAATGTTTATTAGATATCTATTATACTTTTATTTGTATGTATAAATAATATAAAATGCTCCCAGTACCTTTTTGTTAGGCATATTATTTTTATGAACTACTTCTTTCTCATATTTAACATCTAGATTAAGCATGTGGGAATCTAGTTATTTTTTTTTTTTTTTTTTTTTTTTGCTTTTTGCTGAGGCAGTTGGGTTAAGTGACTTGCCCAAGGTCACACAGTTAGGAAGTGTTAAGTGAGAATCTAGGTATCTTGAAGGAGAACTGAAATTTAACAATACTTCCAATAATTGCAACATATCAATTAATAGAATTCATTAATTTTTTTATCCATAAGCAAACAAAATAGAGAAGAATGCAAATTTTTATTTCAAAGTAAAATTCCATCTTTCTAATTGTATGTATTTTAAATGCATTTGTACAGATAGGAGAAATAATAGTAAAATTGCTTTTAAAATTGTATCAGTTGGTGTTCCTGATCCTTCTAGCATTACATTATTGATTTAAAGTGCAAGAAAATGGAGAAAGTTCATCATACTTGCACATAACTGAGCTGAATTGATGTATGTTCAGATTATCTGATATTTTTATTATGGGACATTTGTTACTCAGGGAAAGCATTTTAACAACCCCATGTGATTTTGCCCCAATGTTTCACAATAAAGAAGCAATGTTAACATATAATAACCATACCATAAGACATTATTGTTAAATCATGGTGATAAAATTATTTGGGTGATTGCCATTTATGATATTGTTCTTAGGGCACCTACCTACCTTCTTTGATGTTATTTTGCCCAAGTTTTCATAGAGCCAATTAATAATGTTACACAGGGTGTGCTTGCATTTTCTATTTATGCATTATTTGGATTAAAGTAGTATTGTAGTATTATCTAATGAAATTTTTTTCTACTGTTTTGTAAGAAATTTTTTAGTGCTTCAATAGCTATGTTGATGGATCCATCCTCTCATCTTGAAAACTCTTTCCAGTGGTGCATATTGCAACCTACCCACACCTTATTTAGTGTGACACTTATCCTTCTGATCCTATAAATCCTCCATAGAAGACAGTACAACTCATGTTCTAGAAACCTCCTTCTTGGGACTAGTCCACTTTATTTTCCCCAAAACACATCCCATTTGATATTATCTTTTATTTAATCACTCAATTTACTCTAGCCAATTTATTATTCTACCATACTTCTTTTTGTTTCTCTTGGAGTGATTTGTAATTTTGATTATCGAGAAGATTATTGTATTTCATAATTTACCACTACATAGCATTTCTGGCAGAGCATGAGTATTAAGAAAGTTTATTTGAATTAAGGAAAAGGCTGAGGGTCATTGAAATTGCTGGCTAGTCTTGCTCTTGCTCTGGCTCTTTCTTCTTTTTCTTCACTTCATTATCCAAATCATTATCCAGCCACAGAATCTGGTTAAAATACATCTACAAATAGACTGATTCTGTGAGGTGTCTATCATAGCCTAGAGAGTGGAAGAACGCTAGCCACTTGGTTTTTCTCCCATGTAAATCAAACATTTTTGTGTTACTTTGCATCACCTTTAGGAGACTCTGCATTGTTCTTGGCTTAATACAATCACTACAGTGTTATCTGTAAACCTGACCACCTGGAAGATCTCATAATCTTTAGGGAATTCTTTAATTTATATTCTCCCCTGGACATCCTACTTGATTATGGCATACTGCTTTGAAGAGCAAATGTCTCTCTGTTTGATTTCTTATTTGACATTAATAATCAAAGGATCATCGAAAAAAGCTATTTTCCATTGCATCTTCCAGGTAATTTTGTATGATCTTAACATCTATGCAGGGGAGAATCCATGTTGGATGTAGACATTTAAAACAGTATTTTACAGAATAATTTATTACAATTAAAAAAAAACCCTACAATGTAATGTTGTATTCTCTTTACTTTGAAAGCAATTGTATTAATATAAAAATAAGTATCACATTATTGATATTATTTGTGAAAGCCTTCCTGTTTCATTCTTATATCCAACCAGGTTGCTTTGATACATGTATAAATTATCATAAATCTCTTATGGAAAAATGTATATGCTTAAGTAAAATAGAAATGCACCTTGGGGGCAGAGACAATTTCATACTTGTCTTTGTATGCCCCATTCCTTGGGAATAACAGGTATTTAATAAATACTATTTAATTGATTTTTGTAAGAAATGACAAAGTAACTATATGATTGAATTATTACTGATCTCTTCTTGATTCCTTCCCCTATTCTGCGTATGGTAATATCTGTGTGATTTCTCTTCCAGTTAATTCAGTTTTTCCTCTTTTTTTGGAGATCTTGAGAATCAATCCTTCATTGATCTCAAAATGGTGCCTTCTCCTACACAATCCTTCTCTCCTAGATACTTTCTCTCTTCCAGCTGTTTTTCTTTCTTTTCCTTGGTGCTATTTCAATAAACTCTTTGAGAACATTGGGGCTTGTGGCATTACAGTCCAAATATGGTATTTCCCATTATCTTTGGTGGAGAAAAAAATTGCTATATAAATCTCAGGGGCCTTTTCCATTTTTAAACAACTGTTTATTATCCTTCCAGTTTCATTCTTAAATATTCTGAATATGACCTGGTATAGTTAGGACCAAGCTTTCTGTAAAGGTTTTCTTTCCACAATTTCTCATAGTTTTATGAAGTGATATTGTTCATAATCTTTTCCTGTTCTTTTCCAAAAGATTTTTACAAATGAGTTCATAGTCTAACTTGCCTTGAATGCTCTCTCTCTCTTTGGCAAGGAGATTATAGCTGTCTGAGGCAACTTCTCAATTTTTTTGCCCTTATTGTGGTAATTTTATTGTATCAGTTAAATTCCTGTAAGATTGTTGGTAATCAATATAAATTTCTATTTCTTTATTCATTTTTCATTTTTCTGTCTTGATAATGTTAAGTAGGCCAAATTGGAGCAGTTCTAAGATGAACTTAGATGAGACCTCAGAGCTCAGCTAAGGCTTTAATTCAAGGACAGCAGAGATGTCAGACTCATAGACGTCAAAACTCGATCCCCAACAGATTAAAATGTAACTGGAAAATGTTTAACAAAATCGCTAAAAATACAATACAAGATAGATAATGGTAGTTTGCCATTTTCCAAATCAGTATGTAGCTGCAGGGGTCCATTTCTATTTGACTTAGATACCTGTGTTCTACCAGATAGCCAATCAGGTGGTCATCCCACCTTTGGAGACTGCAGGTAAGCAGAAACTGATTATTTCATGTGGCAGTTCATTCCACTCTTCCTACCTTCTGGGGCTAAGCCTACTAAGTGAAATTCCATGTATTAGCCAGATGTCTTGTTTCCCAATAGCTTTGCCCTTCCTCAGTCCCTTCTGCTGATCTTGGACAGTATGAAATCAAGGCTTTTTGGGACTCACATTGCATTCTCTCAGTTTACTTCTTAGCATGTTATCCAGAACTCAAGATAGCACTCTAGAAAGCATGGCATCCTTGTCCCTGTCTCTCTGGTGTTTTATTTTCATTTTTTTTCTGATTCAGCATTGATTTTTGTCTTTTTGACCACAAACTGATGAACTAACATTCTAAAGACTGTGAGTCTTACCATTCTCTGGCCTCCTTAAACCACCATTCTGCCAACTTCATTGCTCAAATGAAATGGGAGCTGAGGGCCCCTGGGCATTTTTCTTTGTCTTATGAGCTACTGTTACCACAGAATTCATCATGAAAAGTGGGCTCTTAGTCAAGAGCCTTGCCATAGTCAACTTAGCTGGTCCTCAGAAAGCAGATTGGGATCATGCTTTTTTTCCCCCTAAATGGCAGAACTTTGTAAGAGTGCATGTGCTACTAGCATAGTCTGGGAGGATCCAGAGTTGCCTCCATGCCACATGAGGTATCAGAGGACTTTTTCAGTGAGTGAAAGAAAGTATTTTTATTTACTATGAGTATAGTTACTGTAGTTTTGCCTGAAACAGGTGAAAGTTAGATTTTTTTTTTTTTTTTAGCATGAAACAGGAAGCAGATGGGTACTAATTAAAGTCATGTTGATAAAAGGGCGACTGATCTTGGAGCAGCTGTTTTCCTAATTTAAACACATTTTGTACTTTTTTTTTATAAGATAGTCATCTGCATATCCTCATTATTATTTTTTGAAGTTGAAGTACGTTTCAGCAACAAGTAAAGACCATCCCTTTTTATTTATGATCTTCACTCTTCTTTTCCCTTCTAGAATTTCAAACAGTATGTCTTCAGGGCTCTTCTGAGATCTAAAACTACTCCCAGACAACAACAGGGCTGAGGTTTTACATATGCGCCTCATGTTTGTATAACTCTATCAAATGCAAGGGAAAAGAGTCTTAAATTCATTTTGGTATTTTTGTAATTCACTCTATGCCCCATAGATGTGGTGTTTCCCAAAAGTCTTAGTGGCATTTTAAGCTAATGCTTAAAATACCACTAAGACTTTGAGGATACCTTATATTTACTCCATTTCATTATGATGTCCATGATTTCAAAGTGTCTGTAAATTGTTGTATATTTACCATATGAGAGGAAGGTTGGTATTATGGATAAAGGGACTCTAGTGTCAGAGCTCAAGTTTTGTCTCAACATATAATATTCTATATGTGTGAGAGACAGAGACAGAGAGATAGAGACAAAGAAATAGAGGGGGAGATAGCAGGGAGAGAGGTATCTATATTTTTGGAGTGAATGGTTTCCCTGTTTTATATCTCACTTGACATTAATAACCAGAAGATCATCAAAGTCATTCTCCATGGCATCTACCAGACAACCTTATATGATCTTAACATATGAAGGGGAGACATCATGTTGCATGAGAGCCTTTAAAGCAACATTTTATTCTAGCAACTTTCTATAGTGAAAAAAACAAAAAAAAGCCATAAGCATAATGCAATGTTATGTTCTTTAAACCTTTTAATAAATTGTGTGACTAAAATATAGTTTGCTGTGTAATATAAATTCATCTAGTTGCATGGAAATGTAACTTGTTGTGAAATAGCTTTATTTATTCTTTGGAAAAGATTAGAAACAAATGTATTAACTCATTATTTATTGACATATATTCTTGTTTATGTTAATTGATTTTTCACCCTTAATAATGCCACTTATTTCCATTGCTAATAAATGTTGCATAAATGTGAATGAGATCTCTGAAAGACCATTCCTTTGGGAAAGTATAGTTTACTGGTGTGATAAGAAATATGAATATTTAGAGGGTCCTTTAGGTAAACTTAGCTCTGCTCTTCATCTTTTATATTGTTGTCTAACATTTGAAATTGAATTCTTGGGATATAATATAAAACTTGGTTCTATTAAAACTTCAGGCTTTGAGAGAAAAAAAAACTGAATAGTTTTGCTTGTTTGTGTGTTTTCTGAAATTTAATTTTGAATATTATAAGAAAAAAGAAATTATCAAGTTCACATATTAGTGGTAGCAAAAAGGCACCATTTCTTCCAGTTATAATCTATACTGTATGATTTTGTGGACTTAGTTGACATTGTATATTCATAGACCAGAGGAATTTCTCTAATCAGATGGTGGTATATGTGAATTTTTATTTATTTATTTTTTTAAGGAGACTAGATCTTCTTACTTCACCCACACTGGATATGCAACAGACATTGACCAGCGTAATTCCATTATTCATCGGCCCAGGAGCTTTGACCAATTTCATTTCTGACCCCAGCCAGTGTCCCTCCTCCTAACATATTTGTACCCTAGTTCTGTCATCTCATAATATAGTCAGTTTAGCTTATTCCTGCTTTAAATTCCTGAGCTTAGATATATGGCTATGTGTAAATTTTCAGATTTTGGGTTTGCATCTCATCTATTTGTAACTAAGCTTCAAATTTAAGGAGAAAAAAAGGCAGGTTTTAAAGATTTTTTTCCTCTCTTTCGCTGCCCTCTTTTTTTCTAGTTGATATTCCTATACTCTCTTCTACTTTTATTTTTCACTTTCTCTTTCTTAAACAGAATGAAGAAAGTGGAATTCAAGTTTACTTTAGATGATTCAAGTTTAGAAGCTTATTTTAATTTGTCTCTTTTCTCACCCTACCCCACCTCATCTTTAACCTCAGTTTATATTTCTTCAGAGAGGCTATTTTGAATGTTGTGGTGATGGGGTTGTGGATGTGTATTTGTTTTCAGACTATTGTGAGATCTGAAATTCTTTCTACAATTATGTATCTATGTGTATAGATGTATAATGATATATATATATATATATACACATAGATATACGTATAATTTGCCTTCTTGCTAGAACTTATCAGTTGCTTGTTATATCGGGCTCTGCCAGTTAACCTTCTGTGCTTTCATGGTAAAATTTGCAGAAAAAGAATCATGGTGGAAATTATTTTCATTGGTACAATCCATCAGTGTACCTGGTCACTTGAGATTTCAGAGTAGGAAGCTTGTGGCAGTTTTCCCAATTAGCCTCTGAGATCACGCAAATAAGAAAGGTATTATTTGTCCTATGCTATTTATTACAGTACTGTACACCTTTCTAGCATTAGAGTTAGGGTGAGGAAATTTTATTATAAGGAATTCCCTCTCATAAATCATGGGTCTGGTTCTATAAGGAGTTCCCTACTGTCATAAATCATGGGTCTGGTTTCAAATCCCAGTACTTTAATTTTCTTTTATTTTAAAAAATTTCTTTATCTTTTATAGGCAGTTAGGTGGCAAGGTACTGGTCTTAAAGTCAGGAAGACCTGAATTCAAATCCAGAGTTTGACATTTACTAGCTATATGATACTGGGTTAGTCATTGAACTTTCTGCCTCAGTTTTTTCAACTATACAATAAGTATAATTATACCACCTAAGATCCAGGGTCGTTTCAGGGATCAGACATAATATTTGTAAAGTGTTCAGCATAGTGCCCAAGACATAGTCGGTACTTTATGAATTCTAGTCATTATTATTTTGTAATTTTCAAGCTAGGAGATACACATCATCTTATTTGAACTTCATAGCAAACTAGTTGATTGTTAGGGTAGATCTTTTTACCCCAATTTTACGTAAAGATGAAGAAAATGAAACATTTGCCAAGATCACAGGGAGCCGCATCTAAGACAAGAACTTAACTCTTGTGATGCTCAGTTGATTCCTCTCATTGTAGGATGCCATCACTGCCTCCGGCTTTCCCAACCCTCTGCAGTGAAAAGAACTGCAAGCAAACTCTGATTGAAAAAGGAAATGCTTAGGCCTTCTTCCCCTCCCTCCCCCCTCTTCCCTCCTTGTGGCAGAGAATCTCTCTCGTAGGAACTGTGACATTACTCTGATGTGTTGACAGAGATAACTTCTTAGGACTGATCCCAAGATCCCAATGTTGGGATTTTTTTTTCTCCTTTTTCTTTTAAGAAAGAAAAGTCCGGTTCTCCATTTTGTCTAAATGAAGATCTTCTTCTAAATGAACCTATTCTAGAAATTCACAATCAATGGAGATTAAATTCTGTTTTCTTCACTTCCAAATTTGTGTTAAAATTTAAACATTTTGGGAATTAATACATATCTATAAAATGAGTGTTTGACTATGGGACTTAACTTTTAAAATATTTGAAGTATTAGTAAATAGTTCTTGATTTCCTTCTGTTTTTATTAGACTTCAAACTCTTTAAACCTAGTTGTTAGATAAGATATCATAGGAGAGGGTGGAAATTGAGGCAGAAGAAGCTGGACAAAAAAGTTGATTAGAGAGAAACAACAATTTCTCTTTTTTGTTGTTGAACTCAGGGGTCAGCAGTCTTTCAAAAGTGGTGGGCCAATGTCCTCTCCCCTTTATCACTGACTTTCATTAGGGGGTTGAAACATGGACTGATGAATCTATTTGTTAGGGAAGGAAGAAGAAAGGTAAAAGGCTGTTGACTCTGGGCCAGTGATGGGAGAAGAGGAGCAAAAGGGACATAGTTTTCTGGTATGCCATCTTGATTTTGTGTTTTTTTATGTTCTCTACCCTCAAGCTGATTGTGTAATGCTTACTTTATGCCTCTGTAATCATTTGTCTGCATTGTTAATCCTTTGGTGGTGATTTTCTTTTTCTTCTTCAAATTAACCTCTCTATTTAAATATTTTGAACCTTGGCCCTTCTAAAACTCCTTTCCTTGACTTGACCGTCTCACCTCCATATTCTTTGCATTCCCTATTAAAATGTAAACTTCTTGGGAATGGGGACCACCTCTCTTTTAAACCTGGATCCTCTGAATCCAGTTTCTGGCATGTAGTAGGTGCACTTACTACTTACGTAGTTTTGATCAAGTCACTCATCTGCGTCTCAGTTTGTAAAATGTAGGAGTTGGAATATGACCTTTTGGGTCCTTTCCAGCTCTAAATCTGTGATCTTTACTTTATCCTGTTGTTTCTTCTTATTCAACTTATACAAAAGAACTATCACATTGTCAAATACTATTTCCTTCAATTTCCTCTAAGCTATTCAAAACAACCCTAAAGATGTTATGGTCAAGTCTAGACAATGACTTTAAGAAACAAAAATAAACTTTTAAAACTTAACTAAGTTTGTGAGCCAAATATTGGAATAATTGATGGATAAATGTGTGAAAACACATACCATATAAAGGGGGAAGGGGAAGAGCTTGGTTTTTTTTAATTTTTCCCCCTGTGCTACCCCTTTTGACCTCTTATGGAAAAAAACCCATCCAACTTCTAAGAACCTGATGGTACTACAAGTGTAAAAACAAGGAGGGCACATTTAGGCAGTGAGAGAAAAATCAAACAGCAGCTTTAAGATGCTGCACCATCCTTCCAGAAAGAAGGTGGCCTTGTCCCTGGCCAGGCCCATGACCATCTGAGGCAGCAGCAACAGCCCCCCCATACTTTAAAAAGGCAATTTTACAAAAGGCTTTGAGGAGAAACACACGCACACAGTAATGGGAACTGCTTTAACTATTATGTATTTACTCACAAGATCTTGAGCAAATCACTTGAGCTCAATTTCCTCATCTGTAACCATATGGTCACTAAGAACTTTTTTTTTTTGCTTTTTGCTGAGGCAATTGAGGTTAAGTGACTTGCCCAGGGTCACACAACTAGGGAATGTTAAGTGTCTGAGATCAAATTTGAACTCAGGTCTTCCTGACTTCAAAGCTGGTACTCTATCCACTGTGTCACCGAGCTGCCCCACTAAGGACTCTTAAATCTGAACACATCAGATTTTTAAGCTTCAGTTTTCCCATCTATAAAGTAGGAGTTGGGCTAGATGATCTCAAAGACCCTCTCAGCTCCAAATTGTATGATCCCAAATACTTGAAAAAGGTGAACCCTGAATTTTTCATCACTCTCCCATATATCAGGAAGGAAGCAGAAGAAAGGGGCCAATCCACCCCTGGCCATCAGCTATATCACCAACGTGTTTAAAATATATAATTGTCATATGTAAGGGACAAAAGTCAATTTTCTGAAGTTGAAGGTGAATTCAGATATTCATGTTAAACTTAATAATTCACTGGGCTTTGTTCAGTTTTTAAAAGTGTAATTATAAGACTTTAGTGATAAGCAGGATCTTAGAATTGTAGATTTCAATCTGATTGGGACCTTTGAGGTCGTGTAGTTCAACTTCCTTTTTATTATTGAGGGAACAGAGAAGTGAAATGATTTATTCACACACCCGTTAAATGGGACAGAGTCAGGTTTTGAACCTAGATCCTCAATCAGTGTTGTTTTTTGTTTTAGTGTTAAAAAGTATAAAGGACCATAGATTTAGAGATAAGAGATCTCAGTTCCAGAAAACGTCAGCTTCTCTTCCTAACCAATCTGTCTGCTGTCCTTTGCTTTCTTACTTCAGCCTCTCTGAGCATCCTCCCCAAAAGGGAATGAATGGCCCCGAAGTAAAAGGCACAGGACAATCTTTACTCTCTCAAGTTAAACTTGATGTTTGAAGATGACTTTCCTTGTCCTATTAGGCCCAGAAATAGACTTCTGAGAGAACCCTGTTGCTTTTTGGCCTAAGGTTGCTTGCTTATCTCTGTTTGATTTGCAGCTGTAGGGAATATAGAACAGTACATTAGGTAATGTCTTTTTCAATTATTTCACTGAAACGTAAGATTTTTTTTTTAATTGTTATAATGCAGTTCTTCTAATTCCAGTCCTTTTGGTTAGGGACCCCCTGGAGGATTTCTTTTTCAATCTCTAATGGAGATAGGCCAATAAAACAAAAACTAAGCCAAAAACAACAATAAAAAATGAAATTCTAGGTTGACATTATTTGCTTATTCTTAATTTTTTTTAGTATCTTTTCAGTTCTGTGCTGTTAATTCCTTTTCCTTTCTTCCTATTTATTTCTTATTGTCAAGTGAATGCCATCTCAGGACCACTCATTGGTTCACATAAAAGTTGTCTTTATAGATGATGTCTTCTATACAGATTTCACAACTGTTTTCTGAACTAACCATCAATTCAGCACCTGCAACACTGAAACCGATGATTTGAGAGGTTTTCTTCTATTCAAGAATATGATTTTCTGTGGTATCTATTGATGAATCTTTGAATCTTTCTATTTCAAACATTTATATTTACCCAGTAGGAATCTGCCCACCAACATAAGGATGATAAGAATTGATGTAAGAGAGGACCACAGAAATCATCTAGGCTAGGGGTGTCAACCATGACCATTGTGCTCCTCCATGTGGTCTGAAATTAAATTTAAAGATCAAAATGGAATTAGGAAATGCTGAACAAGATAAATAAAAATATGATAAACACAGATAATGTTTTTTAAGTTGAAATATCATTTCATCTCTCCCGCCTTTCTGACCAGCCTGATCGCGTCTGGCTTTCTTCCACCGAGACCATGAGTTTCACTACCCGCTCCACCACCTTCTCCACTAATTACCGCTCCCTGGGCTCTGTCCAGGGGGCCAGCCAGCGGTTCCGGCCGGCCAGCAGTGTGTATGCAGGCGCCGGCGGCTCGGGCTCCCGAATCTCCATGGCCCGATCCAGCAGCTTCCACGGAGGCTAGAGAGCTGGGGCCGGGAACGTGATGGGGGGCTGGTCGGGATTGGGGGAGAAGGAGACCATGCAGGACCTCAACAACCGCCTCGCTTCCTATCTGGAATGCGTGAGGAACCTAGAAACCGAGAATCGCAAACTGGAAGGGAAAATCAGGGAGCATATGGACAAGAAGGGACCTTCTAGAGAATGGGGACACTATTTCAAGACGATTGAGGAACTGCGGGCACAGATCTATACAAGCTCAGTGGACAATGCCAGAATCTCCCTACAGATTGATAATGCCCATCTGGCTGCTGATGACTTCAGAGTTAAGTATGAAGCAGAGCTGGCCATGAGACAGTCTGTAGAGAACGACATTCATGGCCTTCGGAAGGTCATTGATGACACCAACATGACTAGGCTACAGCTGGAATCAGCGATTGAAACCCTGAAGGAAGAGCTGCTCTTCATGAAGAAGAACCATGAGGAGGAGGTGAATTCTCTACAAGCCCAAATCGCAGGTTCTCGACTGACTGTGGAGGTGGACGCTCCCAAATCTCAGGACTTGAGCAAAATCATGGCTGATATAAGAGCCCAGTATGATTCTCTGGCTCAGAAAAACAGAGAGGATCTTGATAAATATTGGTCCCAGCAGATTGAAGAGAGCACTGTGGCGATCATCACAAGATCTGAAGAGGTGGAAGCAGCTCGAAACACTGTTACTGAGCTGAAACGTACAGTCCAGTCCCTAGAGATTGACCTGGATTCCCTTCGAAATCTTAAAGCCAGCTTGGAGGAGAGGAGGTAGAAACCCGCTATGCCTTCCAGATGGACCAGATCAATACAGCCCTGTGACACCTGGAGGCAGAGCTGGGGCAGACCGCACAGAGGGGCAGCATCAGGCCCAGGAATACGGAGGCCCTGTTCAACATTAAAGTCAAACTGGAAGCAGAGATCAACACTTATCGAAACCTGCGGGAGGATGGGGAGGGCTTCAATCTTGTCCATGCCTTGGACAGCAGTGGCAGTTCCTTGCATAAGAACAGCCCTCGGAAGTCTGTAGACAGCAAAGCAGCAGCAGAGACCAATGATACCAAGGTCCTGCGGCATTAGGGCCAAAAACTGAAGACCTGGACTGAGTCAGGAAGTTAATAAAGGCTCCTTGGTCACCTAAAAAAAAAAAAGAAAGAAATATCATTTCATTCTGTCATTCCAGAATCCATTTAAAGATTGTATTTTAGCATTGCTTTGGAGGGAAACTGGGGAGGGGCAACTTCCTTGGTTTCATGTCTGATATGGGGTTTTCTAAATTAATATTCAGCCTGTAAGGGTTCCTTTTAGATAGATGGATAGACAGATGATAAGATAAATTACGTGTTTTCTCCTCTAGAACAGTTTGGTACTGCTCTAGTCCATCTGCTTATTTTACAGATGAGAAAAGTGAGGCCCAAAGGTTTTAGAGGAAATTTTTTTAAAGGCATACAGGAAATAACTAGGAGAATCAGGATATAAACCCACCAGGGTCTCTACCTGTGCTTCCTATTTGCTTTTTCCATTGTATCACACTTGAGATAGAAAAAATTCAGACATCTTGGATCAATATCTTGAGTATGCTTTTAAAAAAAATCCTTTTCTATCTGTTATCTCATTTAGTTTTCACAGAACTTAGCGAGGTAGAAAGGACTTGGATTACAGATAAACTTCTCTTAATTTCCATATTTGACTGACCCAGTGCTCTACAGCTAGTGGTAGCAATGAGACCAGAAACCTGGTCTCCTAATTTTTAGTAAAGTGTTTTTTTTCCTCCTGCATCACACTGGGAAATATATGTTCATAAGAAATAATTCCTCTGGCATTGCTACTTAAAGGTACTATGGTAGGAACTGTAGCTATGAGCCATCATTTTAATAATTTCCCTAAAATGAGGCAATTGAGATGATATGAAATTCCATTGTATGGTATCCTATTAATAGTTACCTTTTGGAGGTATGGTTCAAAGGGAAGACTCCCCCCAAAAGGTAATATTAAGGAGCCATTGAAGTTGGATTGTTATTCATTTTGGCTTATTCTCAGAACTTTTCAATTTTGCTTTTTCAAGGTTATAGATTTTTCAGAGATCATATGTGAAACAGTGTTACAAAATTGGGTTACTAGTGTATTTTTTAAAATATGAATATCAAATTCCTTCAATAAATGATATTTGTATGTTTCCAAAGGAGGCAATAAAATGGTTGTATGTGGAAATTACAAAATTTGCTCTTTATTGCCTTTAATTAAGTCTCTCTATCATTCCAGGGCTAAGCTGCCAACTGTTGATATTTCACAAGAGGAAATGCCCTCAACTGCAGTCTGAGTTGATGAGGTTAATTAAATGCAAGCAAGACTTTCTAGTTGTTTAAGTTTGATAACTAATTCATTCAAGCATTTATTGAGTACCATGTATAAACGTACTGTTACATTGTAATATATCATACACGCAAAAAATTATAGCTAAAAATGCACTAAGATATTTGGGATGGTCTGTGAGGCAAATGAGGACATATTTGGCACACAGTTGTTTAAAATTGGCCTGGAACTTGGGTTTTACAAAGTCAGTATCATATTACCGCTTTATCAGTTGGGTAATTGGTATACACATATTAAGCACTACTATGTTCCTGGCACATGCTAAGCATGGGTGATACAAACAGAAGCAAGATAATCCCTGCTCTCAAGGAGCTTATCGTTTAATTGGGGAGATGACACTTACAAAGCTGATGCAAAGGGGTGGCCAGGGAGGAGGGGACCCAGCAAGGACATGATGAAGCCCTGTAGCTGGATAGGAGATGATGGGATGACTGCCCTGGTCTCCTTAATTGGAGGATTTAGGAAGAGCTCTCTGTTGTTCACCCTCTCTAGTGAGATATGGAGGTAGGGAGGGGGCCTCAGGAAGAATGGGTTTCTTGCTATACTGCAAAGTAGTTTTATAACAAGAGAGAGTGGGCAACAAGTTCCACTTAGCAGAGCACGTCTTTTCCTTAGGATAGGCAATCTGATATTTGGAGTAGAGGGTATATGAAGAGGAGAAAGGAATTATTTATCTGTGACTTTTTTTTAAGGTAGCCTGAGATCATGTGTTTTTGGATACTTATATTACATTTGTCACACTGAACAGGCCAAGTTGGGAAAATGTTCATAATTCAAAAAAATTTATATACATTCCCACCCAAATGTTTATTTTACCGATATATAGAATTCAAGGTGCTATATTCTACTTAATTTTAAATGTTTTTAGTATTGTTGTATAATCATATGTCACTATGGAAATAAAATGTATGTGAACCTCACAGCAGACTTAGTACTTCAAATAATGGCATTTGTTGTAAGCAATTTAAAAAAATTTATGGATATCTTCTTATTTTTCACCAGTTGTTTTCTGATATGATTCTCCCTCTTCTTTTCCCCTTTCCCCTCCATCAACTCTCCCATATAAACAAAGAAAAGAAAGCTACCAAAAACCAACCCATTCAGAGAACTTTTGAAATGG
>JAJPUD010002286.1:0-10000 GCA_023553655.1 Myrmecobius fasciatus
AAACATTTTGGCTTGATCAGGCTTTATTATGCAGTTTTGTAGGGAGTTCTCCCCTCAAAACATGCACTACTTTATTCTGTAGGTCTCCTTTCAAATATATAGGTGTATATCTTCAGCCTACATTCTTTAACCATTACATTTACAGAACAACTAAGAAATTGTATGTTTGCAAGGCTGGGTTAGGTATATCTAGAGAATGTGTAGGAGTGTTGTGGGAAAATATATTTATATATGCATATATATAAGAGAATGAGAGAGATGGATAGATGTATGGATAGATAGATAATTAGATGATAAATGTTAAATAAGAAAAGAGAAATTTAATTGATAGATATAGATACAGGTATCAACAAATCAATAAATATTTAAAAATACACATTATTTGCTAGGCACCATGATGAGAGAGAACCAGAGAGACAGAGAAACAGAGACAGAGAGAGAAACAGAAAGACACACACAGAGAGACAGAGAGATAGAAAGAGGGAGACAGAAAGAAAAAACAGAGACAGAGATTATCTTATCACTATGGCTCAGGAAACTTCACAGGTGTAGTGAATACCCTGCATATGAACACTTCCTCCATAAAACACATCAGAAACTTGTCTATAATTTGTAGTTTCATAGAGTTGACTGGAGGCATGAATAGGCTATGAAGTGTTCACGAACCCAGATCATTCAGACCTAAGACCAGCCATCTGTCAATTGTGCCATCTTTGACCCCACATGGAGAGGGACACAAATGGGCTTTCCTTCCTCACACAAAGGCACCTGTGCTGAGATCCACATTCTATTCTTCTGTGCACAGTAGTGACCCTCTTCCAACTCAGCTCTTCTGTCAGCAACATATGGACCAGTTAGAAAGTAGAGGGGGGCAGGTCCTGGATCACTCAGCATAATTTATCCTCAGTGAATTGTACATTAACTACCTGTAAATAATTACAGTCAGTTGTCTGTCTTGATCTCTGTAGTCTTCAAATTCACACTCTCAGCTTTCTCCTACCTACAGGGCTGCTGTTGCCTTGGGTCTCCTGGTCTGGCTTTAGAGTTCTTTCTCCCCAATCCCTCCTGCCCACCCCCCACTCTTAAGTCCCCACGGTTCACAGAGGTATGTGACGGCATCTCCGGGGCTTCTCTGATGCTTTTCATATGGTGCCGGTCCAGCTCAGGAAGTTCCTCTGACCTACAGCACTGCATAATAGGGAAGACATGGCAGCGCCAATAATCCAACTCCGCTCTCTTACATGCCTGAACTTATTGCCTGCCTTGTGGAGCATGGAAATCCTGTTAAAGTCAATGATTATCTAATAATAAGGGAATTAAGCATCTGGGAGAGTGTCTTTGGTGCACATCCCTTTCAAAAGGCTTTACCATGTGGTGTCCATCCTTGATGAAAAGCACTTGAATGCTCCCAGATTCTTCAAGCACCTCAAACAACTCAGGCTCCGTGCTTTGGAGGGAACGTAGTTTAAGCCAAAAATCTTAGCAACTTCCTCACTGAGGTACAAGGGAGATGCCCAAGAACAGACCTAGATGGCAGCTTACATTTTGAGAAGTCGCCAGGAACAGTGAAACAATCACTGGAATGGTAATCATGAGACCTAGGATTTGCCAGTAACCAGCTGTGTTGACTCTAGGAAAATCAATAAACCATCCTGGTTTATTGTACTAGAGGACCTCTCATGTCCCTGCCAGCTCTAATTCTATGGGCCCATCCCAACTAGCTCCCTTCTAGATCTACCATTCTGAGCCTTCAGTGTTTTTCCTGTTTTTTTTAATTCATTTTAAATACGAAAAGACCAAAAAGGAAAACATTTCCATATACACAGCACAACATATTCAATATAAAACCATGAATTTCCATTTCACACTGTTTACTTTTTTGATAAAGTTATAATAAATAGTACATAGTGTTTTCAAAGCTACTCTGCTTTTCTGTGCTTCCTTCTAAATTTTCTTTTTTTCTGCTATGCACTTTTTATTTCTTCCTCTCTGAGAGGAAATTACCATTAGATGTAAATATGTATGTGTGTTTGTATATACAAACACATATGTATATGTAGAAATATATAAAACCACACTATACATAATTCTATTTAACAATTCTTTCTCTGAAGATAGCTAGCATCTTCCCTCAGTTGATTTTAGTATGTATGATACTAAAATAACTTAGTCATTCAAAGTTGTTCTTAGAGTAATATTTTTACCATATCCAAAGTTCTTTGGGGTCTATTCTTTTCATTCTTCATTATTTCATGCAAGTCTTTCCATGCTTTTCTAAAATCAATGAGCTCATTATTTCTTATAGCACAGTAATATCACAATCATATACCACAACTCGTTTAGCCATTCCCCAATTGATGAGCATCCCTTCAATTTCCAGTTGTTTGTCACCACAAAGAGAGCTACTGTAAATATTTTAAAGTATATTTTTTTCCTTTTTTTCTTAATCATCTAAGGAAACAGATGTGTAGATATGTAGAAACAGTGGTATTGCTGGGTGAAAGAGTATACACAGTTTTATAACTTTGGGGGCATAATTCAGTGATTTGATTTTTACTTCCTGGGTGGACCAAAAACCCTCCATCTTTAACTGAGCATCAGATACATGAGATGTATTGTAAATTAAAGATTCACTCTTGGCTTAGAAAATGACAACTGGTGGAGGATAATTCAGATTATATCAAGGTGTCACAGAAACCTGCTAAACTTGGAAGATCATCAATCAGAAGACCATGACAAAGACTCAATTTGGTTTAAAAGGAATAGAAACATTAGAATGAAAATATTAAGAATATTTGAATAACATTCATTATATTTTAGATAATGATTTTATTAAATAAATTTATAAAAATAATTCAACCCATATTATGACTTCTCTCAAACCCTCAATAAATCCCCCTCACCTATGGGTTACCAGAAAGTTCCCCCCAAATCCTCTGTATCAGAAGAGTTTGTTACTTCCTACCAATGTTCTTTCCTTCTACTAGTCAGAAGATAATGAAATAGAATAGTAATAAAAATGATAATAAAATATCTCTCAATAAATCTTGAGCTTAATCTCCCATGAATACACTGGCACTCAGTGGGAAGAATATACACAAATATCAATATGAAGAACTTATTCAGGTGAGTACTTGCCTCCTACACTGAAGAGCTGCTAATATAGTCTTATTATATTCTATTGTACCTACTACCTGCTCAGTAGCACATCAGATATAATGGCCACTCTGCTCTCTACTGGGCATCCCAATTCAGTGCCACATCATCTCTAATTATCCAGTTCTCTTCAGTGTGACTTAATAGGGAAGGACCACAACTCTTCCAGCAATTATTTTTCAGTCTTTTAACCAGTTACTAGAGTACTTCTCTTCAGCTAGATTGCCCAATCTAGGATCATGTCTGCTCTTCAAGTTTTTCTCTTGTCTACCTTCTCTGAGTCCCTCACCACTCATTTGACCTAAAGTTAGAAATTTATTTTATTTATAATTTCATATTACTCAGGAAATCACTCCCACCTCCCATTATTCCATTTCCTCCAAAATGAAAGTATGAGGCAAAATTGTAGTAAAGAAAGATTTCCCCACTCCATCCCATTTTTTCCTTTGTTCTGTGCAAATGACAAGAGCTAGGACTATTAGAAAAGATTGAAAAGGCCAATGGCTTTTGTCTTATGTCCCTCCAGCTACAATTCCAAGCCTGATCCCTCTCTGGTCTGTTTATTCTTAAAAAGGGATTGAAGTTCTTCTCAACTATAGCTTTTTTTTTCTACAAACTTTCCTCCCATCTAAGGCTTCAATTACTTGTTGCTTTATGTTTTCTCCTATTCTCATCCCCATTCAACCCTTTTTGAAGAACATATCCATCCTGTTATGTGATGATCAACTGTGATGGACTTGGTTTTTTTCAACAATGTGGTGATTTAAGATAATTCCAATAGATTTAGCATGGAAAGTGCCATCCACAACCAAAAAGAAAATTAGGGAGACCAAATGTGAAACAAAATGTAATATTTTCATTTTTTATTGTTATGTTTGTTTGTTTCTTTCTCATATTTTTCTTGTGCAGCAATATAAATATGGAAATATATTTAGAAGAATTGTATATTTTAATCTATGTAGGATTGCTTGGTTCTTGGGAGGGAAAAAGGGAGAGAGAGGGAGACAAAATTTGGAACCCATGATTTTACAAAGGTGAATATTGAAAACTGTCTTTGCATGTATTTGGAAAAATAAAATACTATTTAGAAAAGAAAAGAAAAAGATCCATCCTGGTCCTAACTCTTTAAAACCTTCAGTATTTGACTTTAATTATTGGAAATATTTTTCAATCTTAAGCAAATAATTATGAAATGTATATTTTTAGCTTTGTATACTATTCTATAAATCAATTCATTTCATATAATCTCATTGAAGAGGTTAATGATTTTCTTGTTTCTGGTTTCATTGCTAAATATGCAATTTTACAAGGTGAATTGATAAAAATTTTAATAAAAATCTACACTAGCTAGTTTTCCTAAATTATTAGCATCAAGCAAAGGATACATATTGTTTCATTAATTTTCACGTATTGGAATATGTCTGCATGTTTTCTCATGCTTGAACACAAGTGAGTTACACTATTAAAGATGCTACTCTGACACTTCATCATGACATCATGGCCTTGACTTCTGAAGGTCTTAAGACACTAAAAATATCTCATATACAATAAAGAAATGTAAGTTTTCCCTGGAGTAAGATTAATTATATTTAAAGCAATTCATCACCAAATTGACCACAGATTGATCAACATTTAAGTCCAGAAATTCTTGAAGACGAGTTACTAAATTCAAAAATATTCCAGTTTGTATCAGGAGAGGGAGTTTCCATTATAATAAAATTATAAATTCTTCAATTACTGAAGTATAAATGAATTTCAGTCAATGTATCTTCTCTCCCAATGGTATCTGAAGTATAAGCATTTAGGAAAATAAAAAGGCTACTTATCCTTTTAAAGCTATTTCAGGCATCAACTAGAACATTGGAAGAATAATTTTTGGATAGCAGATCTATCTCTCCAAAACACTCTATGGGCTTATTTAAAGAAAGAAATTTAAGCATATGGTTTCCATACACATAATAAGAAAGGTATTTATTTTATCAATAATTCAAGTCAACAGAATTGCATGGTGGCAGCAATAGACATGATCCCTATAACAACATCAGCACTGTCAACACAAGAAGAGAATATACAAATACAGGAAAACTGCATGTCAGCAGTTTGGGATCAATTATTTTTAATTACAACCTCAAAAAAAGTGACCAAAGGCAATTATGTAAAACAGAACACCAGAATTTCACTTGTTCTGGCCACTAACTAAAGTGTCCACCTTGTTCTTAAAGACAAAGCACATTGTATCATCACTGAAATAAATCCAAGAAATGGCATATTGAAACTAAGTAAAAAACTCTTGGTATCTTCCACATGTATGGTAGTATTTTGTCCTTTTTCCTTTCATATGAGTCTAATGGTTCTCAGTAGGTTCTCTAAAATTTGAACCACAGCGGGTTGATTCTATTTGTTATCTGGAGAACTGGACTCTCTGGAGAGTTTTTTTTTTTTTTTTTTTTTTTTTTACCTCTTCCTGTCTATGTGCAGGTGTGGGATGGGAATATGACCTAAACTGGTTAAGTCTTAATGGGAAACTGCCTAGAATAAGAATTGTTTCTCTTTTTTTCTAGCAATTGCTTTCTTGAGAGTATCTACTTGAAGTATACTATCTTACAGACAAGAAGCTAGAACAAAGGGGCAAAAGTCAATTGACTCTAAGTATATAGACTCAGACCTGTAATGCTCTAATTATATTAGAAATTACTGCTCTTTTGTATTTACCAACTCTCAGTGGTCAAAATACAGAGATTTTTTTCCCATGATTTGGAGACCGCACATTTCACAAATATGATTTTTGTACTTTTTATGCAGTGATATAATAGGTAAAGAAGCAATGGATGGGAGTAGGATGGAGGTCCTCACCTGTCAGTCTACTTGTAACTGTCATGGTCAGAATCCAATCAGATCAACTCAATAAATATTTAGTAAGCATCTATTATGTACAAGGCTCTATGTCAGGCACTGGAGGGAGGGGAGAGTTGATATATAAAGACAAAAAATGTTAATGTTCTTGCCCTCAAGGAAGATTGTTCATGGATCAAAAATGACCCAGAACAGTGCTGGCTCTTGAAAGGAGCTCAGAAAATAGGCTTCCAATCAAATTATCTTCACTACCTGGATGCAAATAAATGTGATTCTAATTTCTATTCTGAATTGAAATTTAGAGTTGGTTGTTGCAGTTGAGAATATTACTGAGACAAAAGAAAGTCATGAGATTTAGAATTTATTTTTTAAAAATTAGACTGAAAAGATCATTAGAAATCATCTACTCCAACCTGAATCTGAATAGGGGAGATCAAGCCCTCCTCTAGAACTCCCTAATTCAAATGAAAAGATTAGCACTCAAAAAGGCTAAGGTTCAAGGTCACAAAGTAGATCCATAGCAGAAGAAGTTTCTTGATTCCCAGGATCCCTAATGTTCCATCACGCTGCTTCTTGAATTATTTTATATTTTTATTCCAAGTCATCCAACAAAGCAGACACGAGAATAAAGGCAATGCTAGAGAAGGGATTGATTGTTGTTGTCAGTATTGTCATTGTTGCTTTTTCTAGGAATTGTAGCCTGGAATTTTGAGTAATAAATCCCAGATAAACAATACCATATGGGAATCTTTCATTCAAGAAAGAAATAGATGGACATATGCCATCCTGCTAAATGTGTACACCATGACAAAGAACATGAAAGACTAAGAGAAAAGCTGTGTCTAGTCTTTAAATCAATTTTTGATAATGAGTGTCATACATTTAAGTGTTTGCACATAATCATCACATTAGCATTAACTATATCATCAAAGCATATCTGATTATATAATAGGCTTCCTCAAGTATCACCGCGATGAACTTGTTAATACTTGTAATTATGAACAGAAAAATATATTCATTTTATATCCCACTGCAGCCATTGGAAACCCATGCCTGGATTTCCCTGCTGTTTTCCATTAATTTTAGTGTAACACAGCAGGAAGTTGGTCACCAACTTTCACAATGCCAAGGGCATACAGTCCCTATCTCCACCATGTGTATAACATAGCAGATGTGCCTCAAAATGGTGTGTTTATTGGGCATAGAATAAAATTGCTGAGCCGTGAAGGACTTTAGTAATCCTCTAGTGTAGAAGTGTCAAAAAACATGGCTGGTAGACTACAGACACCCCACAGTATTCCAGTGAGCTCAAACCAATCAATCACCATTTATCCAACACTTATTATATATCAGGCATTGTGCTAAGTGCTGGGATACAAAAAGAGTCAAAAAATAGTTCCTGCTTTTAAGAAGCTCTCAATCTAGTGTAATTGTGAAATATTAAATGAAATAAAAATATGGAGTATAAGTAATATTAAGATATGGTTTTCAGGGGCAGCTAGGTGGCACAGTGGATAGAGTACCAGCCCTGAAATCAGGAGGACCTGAGTTCAAATCTAGCCTCAGACACTTAACATTCCCTAGTTGTGTGACCCTGGGCAAGTCACTTAACCCCAATTGCCTGAGGAAAAAAAAGATATGGTTTTCTAAGCACTATGTAGTTGAAAGGATCCTTATAAATTATTTTGTAGCCTCCATTTCTATTTGAAATATAGGGACCACTGCTTATAATCCAATTCCTTTTTTTTTAAGTTAAGAAACTAAGGCTCAAAGGAATGTAGAGGTTTGCTTAAAGTTGCATAATTAATTAGCAGCAAAGTCAGATCTAATTTTTGGCTTTAGAATTTAAACACTCAGTCCATACGACTTCTTTTATCCAGTACGTCAAATATGTTCATTTTAATAATAATAGATAGCATTTATATAGTACCTACTGTGAGTCAGGCAGTGGTAAGTGCTTTATAGATAGTGTCTCATTTGAGCCTTATAACAACCTTGGAAGTTAGGATCTACTATTATTCCCATTTTATAGGTAAGAAAAATGAGTCAGATAGACATTAAGTAACATGACCAAATTCACAAATCTATTAAGTGTCTGAAGATGGATTTGAACTAGTCTTCCCAATTTTAAGCCCAACATTCTAGCAATTGTGCCATCCTAGCTGCTTCAAACTATTTTTGCTAAATAGTACGTCATTCAAACAAGATTCTGGATAGCAAGACTTTTAACTATAGGTTCCAGATTCTTCGTATTTTTCAGTGAATAGAAATGCTAGAGAAGGGACTGATTTTTCCCATTCATACCCCTATCCTGAATATTCAAAGAAGGAATCCCAGGTAATTTGAATAATCTCATCTAGTTGGCCCCAGAGAGACTTGGTGAACATTAAGGGACTACTGAGGAAAATGGTATATTCTGTCAAACTTTTAAACCCATGGGAAGGACTACTATGGGATAAGAACATAGTGGAAAACATACTGCCTAGAATCCAGGGGAAAGTGGACATCATACTATGGAGTCATTTTGTTCCAATCCAGTGTTAATAACAGAGACCAGAGTAGGAATGAAAGGGGCAGAATTTGGGGCAGTTTTTTTTTTCATGAAACCCAAGATCTGAAGTAATTGTAACACCAGAGAGAAGCTTCAGAGGGGCAGCAGTCTGCATTTGAGCTATCCAGAGAGAGACCTTAGTCTTCCACAAAACTCTGACATACTGTCTTCTGTGTTACAGAGATGGGATCCAGGGAGCTGAGAAGCCACTTACTGGAAGCTGCTAAGAACTGCAGGCTGAGTAATCTAAAAACTGAAAGGAGGTACACATACATTGGCATTGTAAATAGCCATTAGCCATTAGCCCAGAGTAACCTTATTCATGGCAGGAAAGTTAAAGATTAATGTTTATACCTGTTTTTCTGCTATATTTTTGATTTTTTGATGTGAAAAAAATTGCAAGCTAGTAGATTTTCTATATTTTTTGTCAAATTGTTCTCTGCTGTAATAACCTTTGCTAAAAATCAGCAAGAATAGTAAAAGAACCAATTTCATTGATGCAGCAATGGGTTGGGAGACCATAATTCTGGAGAGAAATTAAGGCCTTACCAATCTTCAGCCAATAAACAATATGCTCCTAGCTATGATGGTAATGTCATCAAAAATATGAAAGCAAATTTAGGTCGTAGAGCAACAAAGTTCATTCCAATGTTCAAAACATGTTCAGTGGTTCTTCAGTGCCTATTCCATGAAGACCAGATTCCTTCATACCAGAATTCAACACTCTCCACAAACATATATATATACATATACATATATATATGAATAGAATATATTTACATATATTATTATTAATTATAATTATATATGCTATCTATAATTAATATAATTAAACTGTCCATAAAGGATGACCAGACAGGGAAGACCAGAAAAATGGGCCTAAACCTCCTCCACCCCTCAATGTGCTCTATACAGCACCAAATAGGACAATTTGCCATTCTCCAAACGTGTCCAAGGCTTTCTCACATGAAAGCTTTTGCTCCTTGTTCCTTTAGCCTGAAATGACTCCCTCTCAGTTCCTGCATTTGACAACTTAACATTCCTTCATGGCCAGGGCAAAGGCACTGCTTTCTTAAAACTAACTCCCATCCCATCACCTGGAACTGATTTCAATTCAACAAGCTTCTAATTAAGTTCATGCAATGTTCTAAGAACAGGGCTGAATGCTGGGGATACCAAAGCAAAGATGCCTTCATCTGGCCTTCAGGGAGCTTACATTCCTGCAGCATTTTGTTCTCCTTTTGTGTATTTTGTATATTTAAATGTATATTGTGTTCATCTTTGTGTAGATCATTTCCTAAAATGATTATTCCTTACATTCTCTCCCTTAAATCGGGTCTTCTGAATCCAAATCCAGTGCCTTTTCTATGATTCTCCATTTTTATTGGCCCTCGAGATACTCCATACCAAAGGAAGAGAGGAATGAACAAAATCCTCATT